>PVKB01000159.1:822664-849942 GCA_004027205.1 Ctenodactylus gundi | reverse complement strand
TCAGATCTTCATGTTGACTGTTGAAATTCTGCAGGAGCAGCAGTCAGAAACCTTCAATGTGCAGGTGCTATCAGTGTTGTGGTGGTAGCTTGCACTTGCCAATCAAGTCTTAAGCTGGAACACTCTTCCTCCAACTCTGGGCAGCCATCATTTAGCTATGGCTGAATCCTCACAAAACGTGCTGTTGCAGCTGACAAGTCATGGCAGGAGACTCTTCTGGACAGCAGAGGTTTGGAACTTTTCTTCACAGCACTCAGAGGAGATTCAGATAGGGCACAAGGTTCTCTACAGTGTCCCACCCAGTGGGCTTCTCTGCATGGACCCATCCTCCCTGAGGAAGGATCACAGGTGGATGGTCTAGTTATACTTCATTGAGAGATTACTGGATAGCCTCAACGGAATTGGAATACAGGATGCGGAAGCTGTGGGAATCTCCAGCATCATCAACAACCTGACGACTGTGTTCCCTCAAAAAATTTTCACTGCCATTCCTGTTAAAATTTTCTCCTTCTGTGTCAACTGCTTCACACAACTTCCTGGTTTTTTTTAGGCAAAGTGCTGTACTGGAAGAAGTGCCTGCTAAGGATGACATGATATATATGGAAGCACATGACAAATTGCAGTGGTCCTAAATAACTTTGATCCAAGATGATAACCATTCCCATAAAAGCTTTTTTACTCAACATGCAGTTCAAGTTTTCAATTCCTATATTCAGTGCCACCAAGCAGCTCCAGATGGCTCAGGGAATTTGACTCCCAATAGGGTGACCTCTTGTGAAGAAGAAGAAATAATTGAACCTCAAGAAGATGATTGAGATCAGTTTTCTGATCATCTAACCAGTGTAGGGATGCTAGGAAGAAGTCCTGCAGAATGCTGTGTACTTCTGACAAGTGTATTATAAGGAAGAGTAACAACACCCTATGGTCAGTTGACATCAGCTACAAGTACTTCCTTCACTTGGTTCCAGCGCTGTTGACAACAAAATGTTTGACTGTGGGCTATATGGACAGGCTCAGCCTCCTGGGACCTCTCCAGTCAGGGGAACACCCTTTCAACATGAAAGACAACATTTCCTAGTCTTTTAGTTCATTGAATGGCACAGGATGTTGCACAATCGTAGCAGAAATAATGTCTTCCTCAAATTTGAAGGACCATCTTGGTGAGCTGAAATCCACCTTTAGAAACACACTGGGAGCTCTGCCACGTGGCCTGGAAGAAGAACCCAAACTTCACACAGAGAATTAATATGGTGTGGAAACTGTTCCCATTCTCTTGCTTGCTCTCCTGCAGGAATTATGCCTTTTTAAAAATAAAGAAGAAAGGAGAAAGAAAGAATGGGAAGAGAAGAAGCCATTATTTGGTTCTTCAAACCACCCCTCCTATCTTGGGTGGGGGACAGCACTAGGCTGGGGCTCTTGGATTAACAGGAAAAAAAACACAAGACAGTGCCCTGGTCAGGATGAGCCCCTTGTCAGCTACCCAGTGGGAGTGCAACATCTTGGGAAATGTGGCCGAAATAGCCCACACTGAAGATTTCATCTGATATCATATTCTTACACTCACTCATTAAAAAAGAATTTGGGGGGGCTTGTAGTGGTGCCATTGACTTTTCCAGAGAAGAATCTCTGTTCACTGTGAACTTGGATTAAGAAATTTAATTTGACAGTTCAACTAATCCTAGAACAACTGTCATCAGAGATCTTAATATTAAAAAAACACGTATGGGAATAGGAAAGGCACATATTCAGCAACACTTCAAGCTCCAACACAAAACCAAAACGATCCTCCACCTGAGCTCGAAACACAAATTCACATCTCTCCAGGGCAATCAGCTCACAAAAACTATTTTGTTCTCTGAATTTGTTGCTTGATACCAGTATAAAGTATAGTGCATCAAACTACACAAATATAATTGTGTTAATGAATTCATGATTCTACGAAAATACGTATTTAGACTTCATATGAGTGGGAGCAGTTCCAACGTTTGAAATATTATTAGAACGCTTGTCTATCAATAGAAATATGTTAGGAGAATATAGTTCCTATCGTCTTTGTGAATATTTTCGTGTTTGATGGAAAATTGTAAAAAGTCTTAATCTCTTTTGCTTTCTTACAAAAAAAATTGTAGTGTTTTAGCATATCTTCTTAAGATGGTAGCAAAAACTTTCTACATGTTTATAGCAAAATAAGAATATGTGTTGTATTTCAAAGGTTGTTGATCCAGGGGCATACAAATACAACACACCTGTGTTTCTTTTCTCTCTTTTTTTCCTTCTCTTTTTTGGTACTGAGGATTTTTATACTGAGTTACAACTCTAGACCTTTTCGTTGTTTACTTTGAGACAGGATCTCATCATGTCGCTAAGTTGCCCAGGCTGAGCTAGGACTTGTGATCCTCCTGCTTCAGCCTCCCAGAATGCTAGGATTACAGGCATATGCTACCACATTTGACTACACCTACGTAAGTTTTCTAAGATTAATGTGTTATGGAGGAAAAAGTTCAGGATTTTAAAACTCATCAGTCCCCTTATCATCAAAATTGTAAGCACGTGGTACTCAGCAGGGATTGTGTTCAAGGCTGCTAGAACGCAGTGTTCCAATAATATTGGTACTGCAATATTTGCAAAAGAGCCACAACAAAAGAAGACTTGCATATTTAATTCGATAGCTTTAACTTCTCCCTGAATATCAAGGGAATTCAATTCCTTGCATCAGACTTTGGTGTTAATCTTGAAGAATTGATTATTCCTGTTTCTAGTGCTCTTTTAGAACTACTTTTTTTTCCTGGGATATTTGGAGATTTTAAGGTCTCAGGTACCAGGACAACTCAGCAGAATATCAATGAAAAGTCCCTAATCCTTGGTGCTTGGACCCCCGGGCCCCTTGCACCCCTGTTGTGGGCTGTGGGTTGCTCAAGGCACCCGTGGATAGTTGTAAGGGAAATGTTCCAGCGGGTGATATTTCCTTGTATGCTGGTATTTAACTGGGCCTGATCAACTGATTATGAATGAAGAACACACAAGGTGTAATAACTACTATACATATTTTACAAAAGGTTGTGCTCTTCTGGCTCAAGTATGCATTTTACTTGTTTGTTTATTTACTTATTTACTTAATTGCTTTACTGGGTATTATGTCCAGTGTCTTCTCACTGAGTTACATTTCTAGACATACATTAATTACTTTATTTCTGCATTGAGACAGGGTCACTTTAGGTCTCAAGTCACTCAATGAACCAAGTTGGGCATGAATTCACAACTCTACCTCAGCTTCCCAGAGTTCTGGGATTATAGCTGAGTGTCACCATTCCTATCTTCCGCTATGCTTCTTCCAATAGACCAAGAGAAGATTTCAGGTGGCATCCGGTTACAAAGTTTGGCGGCAACTGAAAATTCTGTGGTCTATATTTGCTAGGTCACTGCTCACCTCCCATTGCCTTTGCTGTAAGAAGAATGACCTCTTTGAGCTAAAAGCTCTGGGCCTAAGGGATGCCTGGTATGAACAGTTATGTCTATCTGTTCTCCTATCTCAGAGACAAGATCATCACTAATTTCCTGCCTGGCAGTTTTTGTTTTTCTCTCTGCAAGAGTTCTACCATATTGCACATTCCCTCATCCGTATGTTGATGCTCTTCACAGTTTTATTTTACAGGTTCATTTTACTTTTAAATTCATGTTGCATTTGCATCTTTTAGTTGCGGATTTCACTCCACTCCCCCCCTGCCCCAACCCAGTGTAGATTTAAAAACACATGCTTTCCCCATTCCTCTGACATTCTCCTGTGAGGTGGAGTCCACTTGTTCTAAAAGAGAGGCATGAATGACAAGACTAATTCCAACGCAAGGATTTCAAAATCTGAAAGCCACTCTTAAAGAAGTAAAAATGTTCTTGGGGTTGGCAGTGTACACCTGTAATCCCAGCCACATGACAGCTGAGGCAAGAAGATTGCAAATTTGAGGCCAGCCTGGACATTTTAGGGCATTTTGAGACTGTATCTGAAAATAAAAAGGGCTGGCGATGTAGCTCAGTGATAAAGCACCCTGAGTTTGATGGGCTGATCCCTCTACCACACACAAAAAAATCTAGTAATATATCCCACTTTTAGCCAATGCAATAGACACAACAATTTGGTGCTTTCTTCTATTTACATTTTATGATAAAGAAAACACAAATATAAGCTACCTTTTATTTCTTGGAAAAAAATGGCAGCTACTTATAATTAATGATTATAGACTTTGATGTAAGTCTAGAAAAAAAATCTATGTGTAGCTCCTCAATAAAAACAAAGAGTTATGGTTGAGATCTGGAATGTCCCCCCAAAGCCTCTTGTATTTGGCTATTGTGAATTACCTAGGGATGCACTGTAGGTGGCAGGGCCTGGTCGGAAGGGATTACTGAGTGTGGTAGATTACAGGAATGCAGCCTAGGAGGACATAGACTCCTGCTCCTCTTCTTCTGGAGACACCATGTTCTTCTTATGATGTCCCAAGCAGCTGTCCTCTGCCGGACCCTCCCAGCCCCTCATGAAGGGACTGAGACTGTGTGAAACTGAGCTAACATGAGCCTTCTGCCCTTAAATTCTGCATGTTGGGTAATGTGTCCCGGCAGTAAATAAGTCACTAAGACACACAGCTATGGTGAGCCTTAAGAACAAAACAAAACAAAAACTACTTCATGTAAGTGGCCTGATTGGCTAGTCAGTTTCTCTCCAAATTGCTGGAAAAGTTTAAAAAGCAGAAGCAGCCTATGTTTTCTTAATGTAAGGAACTCAGTCTACAACTTGCCATCAGATCTTTGAATCTATCCAAATTTACTTGTATAGATTCTTGTCTCCAATGATTCTGCTGGAGTGCTAAAAATTCAACTTTTGTCCAGTAGGATCAATTTTGGGGTATTTTTGCTTTTACAAGCTCTTTTTGAAATTTATTTTTTATTTTTTTAAGTTTTTAAATTATGTTTGAGACTGGCTTTCACTCTGTGGTCCAGCTGGCCCTGAACTCCCAGCAATCCTTCTGCTTCAGCCTCCCAAATGCTGAGATTACAGGCACGGCCCACCATGCCTACTTAATTTTTATGGGGTGGGAAATCAAATCCAGACCCTTGAGCATGCGAAGCAAGTGCTCTAATAATCACCCCTTGAGATCTATTCTTAATTCTTTGCGTGGTTGTTACAGAAGCATCTTCCCGGCATATTCACAAGAAACGCAGCCTAGTATTTTGGGGGATGAGAGAAGCACATGTGGTGACAGGTAGAAATGAGAGTCAGCGGCTACAGTCTAAGAAGCAAGGACTTTCTAATTCTCTGTTGCTGTTAAATTGAAAGTGACAGATGCTAATGGAACCAGCAAATCCAGGCGGGTCACAGATATGGCACCAAAGACATAAAAAGAGGAAAATAAGGAATCTGTCCAGGCAGGCTGCAATGTGAGACGTCGCCACTTGGAGACAAAGGTGAACTCCCAAAGAAATGCATGACCCACTCTTGCTCTAAGATACTGTGCTGTGAAGGAAGAAAAAGAGCAAGCCACTAGTATTCTGACAGGGACTTGGGCCCTTCCCTGGTATTCCCGGCAGAGTCACTTAATCAGAAGGGTGGGTGAGAGCAGAGAGGAAGCCTCCCTGTCTACATTCCCTTACAGAGTCTCACCAGGGGATCCATCCACTGGTCACATGGATGCATTTATACCCATTTTGTTATGTCTGAGATGCATCCTCTGACAGCGAGTCCTCCTGAGGTGTGCAGGGTGTGTGATGATATGCAAGTTTCGCTTTCTAATTGTGCAATTTCACATTGCTTATTTTTCATGTACACGTTATTTTTCAGCATAGCTATTTCCTTTGCAATTCATAAATAGGAACTAAGAAATACCACACGACTTGAAAAAGAAAAATCAATCTGTACTAGCTATCGATGCTAAGAATCAATTTATGATCAGCTGTACCCCGGAGGGAAGTTTAATAACTAAAACCTCTTACTTATAGTTATGTTATTTGGTGGGTCTTTCTCCAGAACAAATCATTCCAAAGTGAAATCCCAATGCAATATGGACATTAGTAAAAATGAAACTCTAAGCTGGGCTCTGTGGCACCTATTCAGAGTCCCGCCTTAGTGTTCGGTCCCTTCCAGGTTTAAGCCGCTAATCCAATACATTCTGGTAATCTATAATCTACAACATTCCTGTCTTCCACCACTCACCTACAATCCACCACATGCTCGTAATCTACCCCTCTAGACCAGGCTTCCGTCTTTGTAAAAGCATATGGCTCCATAGATAATCCATATTATGAGACTTTTGGGGGACATTCCAGGTCCAAACCACGATAGCACATAATCCTAGAACTTGGGAGGCTGATGCAGCTGAGCAACAGCCTGGAAAACTTAGCAACTGGGTAAGATCCTCTCTCTCTTAAAAAAAAAGGAAATGTAGAACCTGTAGTAAGAAAGAATAAGAAAGTTTTCTGGTTAAAGTATATTGAGTTCTCTTTTCCTAACATGCAAGAGCAGATACCCAAGGGCTCCGTGGAGTACACAGGTGTGGAGTGTGAGGAGGGCCCGGATCAGCGGGTAAACACTCAACTGCTGGTGGTTAGCAAGGACGGGGGACTGAGGACAAACCCTGGGAGGACACACATGCACACATCATGTCAGAGGCTGGAGAAGGGAGGACTTGGATCTGACCCTGTGGAGAATAAAAGTAGGAGTGACCTGTGCAAAGTGAAAAGTCATTGAGACTGATATGGGTGGAAGACTGCCATAAGTAAGGTTCTCCTCAGAGGTTTATTTATTTATTTATTTATTTATTATGTTTGCAGTCTTGTGGATTGAACCCAGGGCTTTTAGACTGATCTTCATCCTCAGCCCAATTTTAAGTTTCGATTTTGAGACAGAGTCTCATGAAATCACTGAGTTTCCTAGGCTCAGCTGGAACTTGCAACCATCCTGCCTGAGCCTACCAGAATGCTGAGATTTTAGGCCCAGCCTTAGTGTTGAATGCATCTGTCTAGAGTGCTGGGTATCCTGGAGGGACGGGTGCCCTGAACTTTGGACTTGTTTAAAGTGGGATGGAGGAAGCAAGTAGGTGTAGACTGTGTAAGGAAGGGTTCCTGTAGTTCCAGGTCTCTGGAGGCTGAGGCAGGAGAAGGCAACTGTGATCTGAGTGGGGAATGTAAAGTACGAGTTTCCAGAGGTCCCTCTGCTGCAGAGAGGACCCCAGTTGGACCAGCTGTCTTAGCAGGACTGAGAGGGAAGCCCCCGGGGTGGAGAAGACTCCACAAATCCCTCAAATAGAAGTGCTGGCGTTGAGTGTGCTTACACACTTTCTAGCAGTGCCAGGCACAGATGGGTCTCCTCCTTGTTGTCAAAACAGCACAACCACATTTTGAAAAACACCGGGGCAGCGTCTCTGATCCACCCACCACCTATATGATTCACATCCCCAGCTGGCTGCACAGGTGTTCACACTATGCGTGGAGGCAGCCATGACTGACACGTGGTCACTGGCCTTTAATTTGAACGTATTAATGGAAGCAAGTTTCATGGGATGACAGAACTCCTATCATCAATTGTGGGTTCCTGAGGAGTGTTTTAAATAAAAATTCCAGGGTCCTCCAGATCACAGGACGAAACTATATAAAGACTCCTATTAAGACAGCATTTGCCATAGAAAATAGTATCTTTTTCTGTGTGTGGGATACTGGGGATCGAGCCTGGGGTCTTCACAGTGAGCAACATCCCCAGCCCATTTTTATTTCTAATTTTGAGACAGGATCTCACTAAATTTCTAAACTGTTCAATCTGGACCAGATCTTGCCTTCCTCTTGCCTCAGCCTCCCAGAGTCCTGGGATCACAGGTCCGAGCCACCAGGCCTAGTCAGAAAATAGTCTCAAGATTCCTGTCTGATTATTTCAGGGGGTTATTTCCCCACATTTTTAATTTTAGCATAAACATTGAGAAATTTTCTTCGTGTGCCTTTGGAGTCATCATTGCCTGAAAAGCCTTGAGGAGGTCGGCCACGGGGCAGAACACGTGAGCACGCTGCCCAATGAGCCAGCCTGTTACAAACTTAAGATAAATCTCTTCCAAGCCTGAAGACCAGTGATGATCTCTAGCCCCAGGTGGGAATTGGGAGCCATAAAGTTGGGTCACCTTCCTATTTATTCTGAGGGGAGCCCTGGCTCCCTGGCAGGGAAGCACAGAAGCAGCCCCTTTCCTGGTCACTCTTGCTCTTCCTCACTGCAGACCTGGATCTGTGCTTGGAGCAAGTTTGTCACATTCCTGACGCCAAAGGTGGAGGAATGCAGTTGGTAGAGACAGAAGTACAACACTTGTTGCTTCCAGATAAGACAGCTCAGACTCCAGGTCTCTAGAGCAAGGCACTAATGACTCACGTCTTTGTTTACTTTTAGTTGGTCAAGGTTTCCCAATCCACCCTGATTTCACAAAATGAGGATCTCAGGCTGCGACCCAGTGAATCCCAGAGCTGGTGTTTGAGACCCTCCCCAGGAATCCACAAGAGATTGCAGAAGCTCTGTTACAGCATGAGACTTGCTTCCACTAGAAATTCAAATTCAAGGGCAGGTGATCACGTGTCACCGTGGCTGCCCAGGGCATCGTGTGGACAGCCACGCAGTCAGCTGGGGATGCGCACCGTGTTGGTGGTGGGGGGATGAGAGAATCTTCCCTGTGTTTTTAAAAATGTGGTTGAGCTTTATAAAAACAAGGAGGCCCAGGACAATCCCACTTGGAGTCCCTTCCTGGATAGTGGGAGCATTTATTCCTCTGTCCTTGATTTCTAAATAAAGACTCAAAAATAAAAAAGAGAGGGCATCTGTGCCTGGCACTTCTAGTGAGTGTATAGGTGCACTCAACACCTGCACTATGCACTTATATTCCACGGAGCTTACGGAGACTTCTCCAACTCAGGGCCTTCCTCCCGGCCCCATTTGGAAAGACTCAGGCCCTCTCTGCAGCAGCCAGGCCTCTGGAATTCCTCCCCTCCTGGCCTGGACCACAGCTTCCCCTCTCTTTCTTCTCATCTTTGGGAGCCCCAGGCCCTTCGTGGTATCACCTAATTCCCAGAATCATCCATTCCTTCTACCGTAGTATCACCAGGTCCTCGACTCATCAATCCTACCTAAGACGACCGTCAGAACATCCTTTTACATTTTCCTCTGTAAATTCCAAATCATTGATTTTTTTTTTTCTCTCCACAAATACATTTGGAGAACTTCTAATCCTGTAGATAAATTTTAAAAATCCCACTAGAAGGTAATTTTGACCCCTTCTTAATGACAGAGATTGGCAGCAGCCTATCCTACACCTTTCTTTCTCACTAATCAAATCAAACTTTTTCCAGCTTTTTAGTATACATAGCTGAGGCTGACATTCCTCAATTTTCCTTACACATAGAGGAGACCAAAGAGACACAGGCCATGGTTGTGCTGGTAGGTTTCTCAGTAGGGTCTTTCAAGGGAGTTGACTCACCTTCAGCTGAGATATGGAAGCTGGTACAATGGCAACAGTTGTACTGCCATGAGGACACCTCGACAGAGGCCCTTTGTGCAGGGACCAGTGGAGCACAGACCTAGGAGCCTGGGGATATTGACAGTATCGTACAGTTCCTCCATCTGCTTGAAGACCTTTATGTTGTTGCTGTGCTGAGCATTGAACTCAGGGCCTCATGTATGTTAGGCAAGCGCTTTTCCACCGAGCTACAGTCTCCACCTTATAAAAAAAAATCATAAATGTAGATGAGAGAATATATACTTCTATTTTTTGAAAGTCCCTGTTATCATATCATCATTGCTAAAAAATTTGGCAATTCCTAAATAGATGTAAGGTTCCACTCAGGAATTCACTACTAAGTATTGACTGGTTGCCTATCTGAAACTAGCATAATGTCAGGAACTGAGAGAAAACAAAAGTAGTGCAAAAATAGTTTTAGAATGCAAGTAAATTTCCATTTCTACTACTTAAGAAAAAGTGTGTTTCAAAGTATTATAAATTGACCTCACAGAAATCTCTCCATTGTCCAGATACAATAAAGAAGTTATGCAATATATGGTATAGGTTATCAAAGACAGCAGAGGTAAGAGTGGGATGTAGTAGTGGAGAAAGAGTGTGACAGAGCTTAATTTAAACCTAAAAGAAATGCTCTGGTGGTACAGAAATAATTTCAGAACTCTGGGAGGCTGAGGCAGAAGGACCACAAGTTCAAGCCCAGCTCAAGCAACTTAATGACTCAGGGAAACCTTGTCATAAAATCAAAAACAAAAATGGGCTGGGGATGTAGTTTAGTGTGAAGACCCTGGGCTCAATACCGAGTATCACAAGAACAAACACAGAGCCAAACATTGCCGCACACAGTTCCATCTGGGACAAAAACCATGAGCGACAAATCAGAGAGGAAAATAAACTGGCTGGCTGCGCCCATTCTGTGGTCAGCAGGCACTGTTCTGGGGATTGTCTTTCACCGTCACTGCCCATCCCAATGGGCCTGCAAACTGTTGCTGATTGTGGACACCTGACTAAATTGGGGGCACTGGAGTTTTACTATTTAGCAACACGGGCCTGCCTGTATTCTCTGTTGGAAGAATGTCTGTAGCCGAACATAGCAGCACAGACCTGAAACCCAGCATTCTAGGAGGCTGAGGCAGGAAGATCACAAGTTTCAGCCCAGCCTGGACAGCATAGTAATTTAGTAAGCCCTGACTTAAAATAAAGAGGCTGGGGGCATAGGTCAGTGATTCAAATGCTAGCCTACCATTCACAAGGCCCTGGGTTCGAATCCTCAGTACCACATAAAAATCAATGGAGCTTGGGTGGTACACACCTATAATCTCATGATGCTAAGGCAGGAGGATTATTGTGAGGTTGAGGCCAACCTGGGGTGCATAATGAGTTCAAGACCAGTCTGGACTACAGAGTGAGACCTTGTCTCAAAAATAAAATAAATTAAAATGAGAAAAAATGGACTGGAAATGTAATTCAGTATAAAGCCCCTTGGCTCAGTCCCTACTATCTCATTTAAAAGTTTTTTAAAAGAAGATAATGACTTATTACAGAGGACTAGGGATTCACAGCCCATTGTCTTCATGTGCCAAGTCACCTGCCAATGCTGAATGGAATGTTTTTCTGTGACAAGCAGCACTGGGTATCTCTGGGCCCCGTAGGAAGAGCCCATGGCTAGCTTTGCTCAATAACCGTGTCCACAGTTTCTGGGCTATAGAGGCTAATATATCAGATTGTCACAAAGGTCTTATAATATTTTACCAAATAAAATTATAAATGGAACACATCATCTTCCCCTTGTCATTGTTCATAAAGCCAGCAGGCAGCTCTGGTCATGTGTGGGTCCTTGGTACATGAAAAGGAAGAACTGACTAGTCAAACTGTGAAGGCATTCCTGCCTGTCCCCTCTCCTTCAGATGCAGATCCAACTGACTGCTCTCTTGCTCCCTTTCCCTGTGACTTGGCTCATGTCTCCACAAGTCTTTAATAATATTAAATCATGTTTCTCAAATTTCTTCTAGAGCCATTTAGAATTTCAGCAGAAGTCTAATCCTTCAGTAACCCAGTTCCTAGAGTGAAGGCCTTAACCTGCACAAACATTTTAAACTGTTGATTTCAATAGCCTAATACATTTTTCTAAAATCTGGTACTGTTTAAGAACAACCAAAATCTTACGCTATATGCTAGATATGGCTGAGACTAAACCTACATATGCTGTGAAAGAAAGCTCCTCAGGGAAGTTCCCAGGAGACAGAACAGGCCAAGACTAAACTGCTCTTTTTTTATTTTTTGCAAACCTGGGTATTAAGCCAAGGGCCTTCACACTAAACTACTTACCCAATACATTTTATTTCTGATTTTGAAACAGGGTTTTGCTAAGTTGCTAAGTTGCCCAGGCTGGTCTCACGGTTGCCATCCTGTGGCCTCAGCCTCCTAGAGTGTGGGATTATAGGCCTGTGCCACTGGACCCAGCTCAAGACTAAATTGATATACACTGTATGAAAGAAAATTCCTTGAGGGAAGCCCTCAGAAGACAGGAGAATAAGATTTTTATCTACTTCTGATTTACCAAAAGAACTTGCTGGCCCTCTCCTTTTCTCTAATTCGTTTTTTATTTCTACCAATGATGATAGCTTTATTTCTTCCTTTCAAATTCACACACTTCATATATTATTTTCTACTTTTTATGCTTACCTATGGTTTATATTTCCCCAAATTCTTGTTTTTTGATTAGTGTATATTTGCAATACATGATAATTCCATTCGTCTTGGAGAGTTGTTGATTATACATATTACATCATAATTAGTCCCAGATCCCATTCCTACCTCCACAAAGTCGACCTCCTGGCACCTGTTTTGTCTTCTTCCCTAACCCAGCTAGAATCCTCTAACCTGGAGGCACCAAACCCATGTAAGTTTTGCCGTGAAATGCGACCATTTCGACAATGCCCACCAAAACAACAGCCTGACAGGGTCTTAATGCTTAAAACTGTTATCAGCTTTAAGTTTTGATGTGATAGAGACTCCAATTGGGAAGGCTTGAAGGTGAACATGGTGGAGTTTGGGCAAGGATGCTACACAACTACATAATGTGTTTTGTTTTGTTTTGTTTCCTTTTCCAGATCCACAACACAATGGCACGTTATGGTCACTGGAGCCCAAACAGCTGTGAGAGGAAAACTCATCACATTCTCCCAGAAAGATTAGAGGCTGTTTCTAGCAAGACAAAAGCCAGTTATTAGCATTGTCTGTTAGAGAACGACTGTATGTGTCACTGAGGATGCATGAGCAATTAGTGCCCGCCACCGCACACAGGAAGCACAAGGCTGTCCCGGGAGAAGTGTGGGCAGGCTTGTAAGTCAACCCTTCTTTATCTAGACCAAAACTGAGTTTTCTGCCTTTCAGGGTTAGCATCTACCCCCAGCCCAAAGGAACTTAAAACTTCTTCCTTCCTTCTGTCCTTCCTTCCTTTGCTCCTTCCTTCCTTCCTTCCTTCCTTCCTTCCTTCCTTCCTTTCCCTTCCCTCCTTTTTTTTTTCCAGTACTGATGATCTAATCAAGGGCATTCACATAGCTACATACTCAACTCATTTTTTTATTTTTGAGATAGGGTCTTATTAAGTCACTAAGTTACTTAGGCTGGGCTTGATCTTGTGATCCTTCTGCCTCAGCCTCCCAGATTGCTAGGATCACAGGTCTGCAGTACTGGGCCAGGCTCAACCCATTCTCAAATATTTTTCCAGAAGTCTATGTAGGTTTGGGATGTGGACCAAGGGTTTAAAAATCTATGTTCTATCCCTCACTAGACGTAGGTCGGTGATTTCCACCCCCCCCCCCCAAAAAAAAAAACCCTCTATGAATAACAAATTCCTCATCTAATAAGCAGGATGGCTGGGTCTTCTGTGTAGGACTGTCACAATTTTAAGCAGTAAAATGCCCCCAAAACATTTGGAAACAAGAAGCTTTCCAGACATGATCAATATGGCAAGAAATGGGCTGGGGCTATAGCTCAGTGGTCTGAGCACTGTCATAGTATGTGCGAGGTCCTGGGTTTGATTCTCCAGTACCACATAAAATAGTGTGACATGGTGGTGCATTCCTGCAACCCCAGAACACAAGAGGCTGAGGCAGGAGGATTGCTGTGAGATTGAGCCCAACCTGGGCTACATAGTTAGTTCAAGACCAGCCTGGACTACAGAGTGAGATCTTGTATCAAAAAATAAATTAAAATGGCTAGAAATTTTAAGAATTGCCATATTCTCCAAACACACACACACACACACACACACACACACACACACACACACACACACACACGAGATGGAGAGGAGGTAGAGACAGACAAAAAGATGAGAAAATAGTGTAATAATTCTGTTGTTGAGTAAGAGAAAATCAATGGAGACAGATTTATAATACTCCACGTCTCCACTGCAGGTGTACTCTGAGAGTTCTCTGAACTATATAGTTTCTCTACCAAAGTCAGCTTCCATTCAGAGATGTGCGGCTCTCGTTTTGAGGCAAGGGATTAGATTTCTTCCTACAGGAGAAAGTGTGCCTGCCCATGGGCCATGTGTCTCAAGGGACTTGGGGGTCTACAGGGACCCTGGGTCCACTTCTAGGTCCCCTAAGAGGTGAGGCCTTGTCCAGAAAAGTTGCTGGAGGTGACTCAGGGATGACCCTGGTCACAGGGCTTCAGGACAAGGTCCTATACTCCATCCTCAGTTCAGGGGCCCAGGCCAGCTCTGGAGCCCCCCAAAGCAGCTGCAAACCAGCTGAAGTTGCCTATGTCCTCAGCCGTGATGCCCTTCCAGCTTTTGCCTGCCTTGGCTGCTCCTGAGAGGCCCTAGGGGCTTTCTATCTGCGTACCTCCACTCCAGTCATTACCAGTTCAGCCTCTCACCACACCTGGCCAAACATGGGCAGAATCTAAGAGGGTCATGTTGTGCCTGAGGGAATCCCCAGGCTTGACCAATGCAACATGGCACAGCTGTCCAAAAAGGTCCACAAGAGGCAAGAAAGGGTGCAGGGTGCACCTGTGGCCAGTTTGCTGGAAAACTGGCATGGCTCCCAGAGATATGAGGGAGAATGAGATGAGTAGCTGGGCCGGGGAGCTCCCTGACTGGGAGGAATCCTGCCCCTTGGCCTCTTTCTGAGGGTTATGACGGTGGACAAGTCCTTTGTCCTCTATGGGACTTAGCATTCGCCTATGAACACTGGTAATAGTACCTACCTCACAACCAGGACTGGAGGGGCTAACCTGTAATCCCAATACTCAAGCAGGCTGAGGCAAGAAGATTGCAAATTCAAAGCCAGGCTGGGCGACTTAATGATCCAGAAAGACCCTGTCTCAAAATCAAAAATAAAAAATGGGCTAGGGATACAGCATAGTGCAAAGACCCCAACACTGCAACAATAATAATAGTTATAATAATGATTACATAAGTGCTGGTCTATACATTCATACATGCCTGCCCATTTCTGTATTGTATGTAGAGAAGTGTATCAGGCTATCTAAAATGGTACTGGTACAAGGACACTTTAGAGAGAGAAGCGGAGACTGGAGTGGACACAGCAGCGGGAAAGGTCAGCACTGGCCCCCAGCTTGCTCCCATGGCTCTGCTGCCTGACCTGCAGACAACACAAGGTATAGCCTTCTGTCTTGCATCACGGGAGCTCTCTCATATCCACGAGGATTGAAACAGGTGAGAATGCTGCCGGGTGGCAAAAGTTAATCTCTTTCTTTAATATTGAATCTGGATAGAGGACCTGGCATCAGTTGGATGATGATGACGAGTTTAAAAATAGTTTCTGAGAAACATTCACCCATCTGGACCATAATGTTCCTAGTACTAATACAACATCTCTAATTTGTCTTTTTTTTTTTTTGCCAACTAAGAAGATACTACAAAAACAACATAAAAATTGAAAATTGGAGAAGATGTTAAAAGACATATAATTTAAACTCCCTCACTTTATTTTTATTTTTTCGTGACCCTGGTGACTGGACCTATGGCGTTGGTTTGTACTGATGGAGCTACATCCATACCCTGTAAAACAAACAAATGAACAACAAAAACAAAACCCATTTTTTAAAATAATGTCTCAGTGAGTTTCTAAATTGTGCAGGCTGGGCTCAAATTTGAAATCTTCCTGCCTCAGCCTCGCAGAATGCTCGAATTACAGGCCTGTACCAGGATGGATAACTTTATAAACAAAGAAACCAAGACTTGGAATGATTAAGTGTCTTGCTCAGGGCCTCACAGAATTTCTAAATGTTTGTGAGGTACTGAAGCTCAAGAAAACACCAGCTAAATAAACACCAAAATAAGTAGTTACTTGTATTCCCCGTATACAACACAAGACCACAGGATCCAGGGGGACGTGAGCCCGTCATGGTGTGTAGGATGCAAGAAAGAATTACAGGCCAGGGAGAACGGGACGCTTGCCAAGATCTCAGGACAACACGCGTGTAGAAAGCAATGGGACAAAATGCCAGCCATTGTCTACTTCAAACAACTCAGCATCCATCCAGAGTACAGCGGAAACTGGCCTGGGAAATGACAATGGCATCAGCATTGTTGTCGAAACAAGGGACAATGACAATGATGAACATGCGAGGCCCGCTGTACAGACCACACAGGATTTCCCAGCACCGCCCTCCCTGTCCTGGGCGTGCAAACCCACGAGGCCGGAGGCTTCTTACTGCTAGGACTCCTATTGCCTCCGCATCGACAGAGCTGGGGAGACCAAGAGAACTTCTCAGGTCACACACCTGGGTCAGCTCAGTGCAGGGCTCACGTAGCATGGCACAGCTGCCCAAGAAGGTCTGCAAGAGGCAGGGAGGGGTGCAGGGGGCACCTGTGGCCAGTCGGGGCCGACCCAACCTATTGGTGGGACATGCTCAGAGTCTCCACCTTGGGGACACTGTCCTCAGTCACTTTCTCTGCTTTCCTCTCCCTGTCCACCCGTCCCCTTTCATCCCAGGCCCTCTTCCCATCTCCACAAAATCTACCTCCCTGTTTCTCATCATCCCTCTTTTATTTCGCTCTTTAAATTACTCCTATTTTGGGTTGCTCACGTATGAGAAACTACACGGCCTTTAACCTTCTGTGTCAGATTTATTTCACCGGGCGGCACAGTCTCCAGGTGCTTCCATTTTACTCCAAGTGTCTCACATGTGTCCTTTTTTCCAAAGTTCTGCTACTCATTAGTGACTCTCATCTCTAAGGTGTCCATTCCTGGCCCACTGGAGGGGAGCAGAACATTCAGAACAGATTTTTCTGAGGGGAAAGTGGGAGAATGAAGTTTTTGAACAGAACATTTAATGCAGTTCAGTCTGGAACACATAATTACTTCCTACTGCCTGAAATCAAGATAAATAAATATGTGGCTTTCCTTGGAGATGTAATTTACCAATCACAGGCTGCGCCTCTGCATAGCAACTGACCCAGAGATACTCAGGTCAGGTTCTTAAAGCCACGACTCTTAACTTCTGTAATTTGATGGGATTGTAAATAAAATGCATTAGCACTGCATTCCTAGACAATCCAGTGTGGCCAGTGACACTGGTTGGAACCTGAAGATTTTTAATTAAAGTATTTTCATGAGCACATACACACATTTTCTTTCTATTATTTTTGTATTAATTTCGTTTTCCTTTTTAAAAAATAGGCAAATAAGGATAGTCTACAATAACTTGGATTCTTTTTCAAAAGTGAGACGGAGTGTTGAAAATCCATTTTATAAACACAGCTTGAGTTACAGTTACCTTAATGAATGATAACTGATGGTCGTCAAAAAGAATTTTATCTGCAGTGCTTGGTGGAGCAGGCCTGTAAACCCAGCACTCTGGAGGCTGAGGCAGGAGCATTCCAAACTTAAAGCCAACCTAGGCAATTCAGCGACTTGGTGAGATTTCTAAAAGTGCTTTAGAACCTGGCGAGATGCAGAGATGAAGGTTTCTGAAGCGAGGGCAGTATTTTGGGGGGGCTCTTGTCCATGCATCTTTCATCATAATTTTTATTTGAATACACACTGTATTTTACGATCAGCCCTTGAGTTAGCACCTGTGTCCCATTCCTGGTGTCTTCCCTCAACTCCGCTCTGCCTTGGGGAACAAGAAGTGAATCATTCCATTGGTAACTGGGAGAAGTGAACAGGGCTTGCCCAGCTCCACACTACCACGCTCTCCTCATTTGAGCCATACTGCCACACAGCACGTGTTCTGTCTTCTCTTCCACACTGGACATGTATGTGGGGGTCCCCCCAACCCCCCAGGGAGCAGGTGTCCATCTGGTGGCCTGATAGCCAAGGAGCCTTCTCCTGGTGCAGTGTGGGGAAGCTCACAGCATCGGCTCCTCAGCCTCCTTAGCCATTCGTCTTTGCTTTTGTGGCACTGAGAACCCAAATCGTGGGCCTCCACACAGGACTACACCTCAAGCCCATTTTTGTTTTTATTTTATTTGAGATTGAGACAGGGCCTCCCTCGTCACTAAGTTATCCAAGCTGGGCTTGCCCTTGGGATCCTCCTGGGTCAGTCTCTCAGAATGCTGAGATTGCAGGCACGAGCTACTATGCCTGGTTCCTAGAGTGCTGTCTCAGAACCAGAAGCATCTTCTGGGAAGTTATTAAAAAAGGAAGCTCCAGGCCCCACCCAAGTCCACAGAAGGGAGAAAAGCTCCAGGTGGGGCCCAGCAATTTGTGGTTGAACAAGCCCTCCAGGTACGTTCAAGTTGGAGAACAAGAATCTTGAACTGTTGTGTTCCATGCTTGTCTCTGCCCAGACACCACGCCTGTCTTAGTCCTTCCTGGGATTTCTGTTCTTTTGTTTTCTTTTGGGTGTGGTACTGAGCCAGAGACAGAGCCCTGAGCTACATCTCCAGCTCATTTTTAGTTTTGATTTTGAGACAAGGTTTCACTGAGTCACTCAGTTGCCCTGGGCTCAAACTTGGACTGTGCCACCAGGCCTGGCAACAATCTTTTTGTTAGGAACCACATTATCAATAGTTTAGTACCCGAAGCCTGACCATCTCTCTCTCCATCCAAAACCAATAACTTCTCAGCCCTTAAAGAATTTAAAATTAGGATCTACAGGCTTACAGATTTTGTTATTTCCTAATTATAAGGACTGATTTATTGAAAAATTGGGTACCTGGGTTTAACTTAGTTTACAAGGTGTTTCTTTTCACAGCCACTATGCAACACAAACCACTCTCAAATCTGCTCATCTTTATGTTTTGTGTTTTATAGGCAAACAAAATATCTTCTGTCACAGGAGACTACAGGTAGCACTGGGGGGAAAATTGTTTTCCCAGCACTGATCGCCTAAAAACTTGAAAAGCATCGAGCCATTCAATTATTCTAAAATGGCTGGACAATTTGCTTCTCTGTGGGAGAACTAGTTTTCTTAGGTCAGGAGGATGAGGAAATTAGCTGCTTTCTGGATTATGTGAATTTTTCCCTTCCTGCTTTTGCTGACTCTCTGAAATACGTAAGGGCAGCAGGAATGGGAGAGCGGCTGAGGGGCAGGGGAGGAGAGGTGAGATGGGATCTGAGAAAACAAGGCTGTTTTCCATTTCAAATGACTCCAAGGTATCGCCATTTAATTACTTAAATTTCTCAGTACACTTTCTCCCACTTGAAAATATACTTTTAAATTCTGTGTTAATAAATGTTAGCTCTAACGCCTTGGTACTCCAAGTACTTGAGTACATGGGTATTTATTAATTTCCCTCCCACCATTCCCTAAATGTTTATGCAAATTAGTTTTCAGTCAACAAAACTGGCAGCCATTCATGGTTCTACTATGAACTAATCTTACTGTGTAACATTTCATGGAAATGTCATTCTTTCTCAGGCCATTCATTAGGAGGCACTTTGAGGCGATGCAGGTCACTTGCTCACACTGTAATGAAAAGCATTTCGTTTTATTAGTGTGTGGGAGGCTCATTCTCCAGGGAGTGTTCTGCAGCTATTATTCATTGAATCTGTTTCCCTGGAGGGAAGGCCAGGGCGCCTGAGCCAAAGTCAGTGAGTCAGTCATTGTTCGGGCCCTTGCAAAGGACTGCTGGGTTCCCCCAAAGCCCTGGGTTCGCTCCAAGGTTCCCAGGCAGCGGCTTTCACCTGCGACCTGCCCTGGTGACACCAGCTCAGATGTTCCAAGGCCCCTCTCCAATCACCTCCCACCTTGGAGGAGTCTGAGGGGAAGGAAACTCCCCGAGGGGCCAGGGCCTTCAGGGCCAAGAAGGTCACCAATTAGATGGTCCTATGCCTTGGGCCAGGACAGTCACCCACCAGATGGCCCTAGCTTTTCCACTTGGAGGCAGTGATTATTGGTGCCGTTTCTGATTTTGTCTTCCTTAATTTCTAAAACTTATAAAAGTGGCACTTTGGCATCCTTTGCCTCTTCAGTCTTCTTTCTAATCATATTTAATCTTTTTTTCTGATTTCCTTTGATCTACCAAGTCCGGAGTCTGAGACGTGTCATTATTGTTATCATTATTTTTAATATTATGTGTGATGCTAGGGATTGAACCCAGAGCCTTCACACAGAGCTCTATCCCCAGCCCTTTTTAATTTTCATTTTTTAATTTGAGACAGGGTCTCAGTAAGTTGCTAGATTGCCCAGGCTGGGCTCTTGAGCTTGTGATCTTCCTGCCTCAGCCTCCCAGAATGTTGGCATTACAGGCAGGCATCACTGTAACCAGCCTACTGTAGAAATCTTCATATGCATAATGAGATCTAGATAACAGCTGTCCAAGAATTTTGATGCAGGGAGAGTGAAGATCCTTTTGTTGTATTAGAAAGGGAGATGTATTTCCTACTTGTTCCACTGTATCAAGAGAACGAATTCTTTTCCTGCAGCTAATGGTTGACTTCTTAAATGTATTCCTCAGATTTCCCTCGACCTCATCTGGAACTCAGAGTTCCACTAAGAATATTTGAAAATACTTGCTTAGTTTTTATGAAGTTATTAAGGTCACAGGGTTTTTTAATTTTTATTTTTTGTAACTCCTTACACTTTAGGACTGGGAAATGAACTCAACCTCATTTTATTCACAGCCTGTTTTTAAGTCACGGGCCATGTTGTCACTGTGTATTTAACTTTCATATTTTGCATCATTTTATTAATACTTATCTTGGCAGCATCCTAGAATGCTGAGGCAGGAGGATTGTGAATTTAAGCCTAGCCTGGGCAACTTAGTGACTTGGAGAGACCCTATCTCAAAATCAAAAATAAGAAGAGGCTGGAGATATAGCGTAATGCAGAGGCCCTGGGCTCTCTGTCCAGTATGATGGAAAGAAAGAAAGAGAGAAAGGAAGAAAAAAGAAAGAGAGAGAGAGAGAGAGAGAGAGAAGGAAGGAAAAAAGAAAAGAAAAAACAGAGTGGTAGGTATCAGGTTAGACACACCTATAGTAGAATTATTTTTCTTTTTTTCTTTTGGTGTTTTCCTCCCTGGACTCTACACTTTGCTCCTGAAAATGGCCGAGTCCCCGGTAACCTGGCTGTGCTCAACATAGCAGTATTACGAAACTGATCAGACTTCCCAATTTGCAACTAATAAACATGTAATTAAACACATGGAGCAAAGCAGAAGGTAATTTAATCTTTCTGCTGTGATTCAGAAGTCATAGCAGGGTCATCACTGTAAACCTCCATCACAGCACTGCAGAAGCATGGGAGGCCTGGAGAGGGGTGCTCACATTGGGCTGCCCGGACTCTATTGTCTGGATTTACAAGGATGCAACTTTACACCATCTGGTACCTCATCCCCTGTTGTCCCACTGTTGTCTCCCCAGGGTGGGCTTAGTGGAGTCCCCCAACTTTAATCTCAGCTCACTAAATCTATTCTGCCAGCCTACAACAAAAGAAAAAAATTTTTTCCTTGGGATTATCCCCTACTTAAAGAAGGGCTCAATCAGACTTTAAATCCAGAATTTATTTGGATGTACTTCTTTTTAACAACCTGTTGCAATATTTAGCCTCTGCTTTATTTTCTTTCTATGCTATATGTTATTATTTAACAAAATATATTGATCATTATAGGACTGGAGGGTCCTTTAAGGGGTTATGACCTAGAAGAAACTACCATTAAAGAAAAAATTCCTACAGACCCAAGAGCTGTTATTTGATTTTTAAAAAGTCCCTTTATGTTGATCAATACGTCACAACACTTGTAGATCATTGCAGGGTCTCAGTACAGGAACAGGAGTTTCACTAGTAAGAGGAAAGAAGACCGCATTTACTTGCTGAATATGCACACATACTGATGACAGGACAGGATACAATTCTTTTCTTTTTCCTTCCACACTTAGAGTGATGCTGGCTAAATGAGCATCTGATAACTCAGGAGGAAGATCTCTACGTGACCTCTTTGGTACAAACATCAGGATGAATAATACCGAAAGAGGAGAAAATGTGTTCTTCTCAAATCTAGGAAAAGTAGATGAAGGCAAATATATATATATATGAATTATTACTATAATAGTTCCCTTAACTAACATGTCTTCAGTTCTTCAGGCCATAGAGGTTCCTATCACTTGTTACGCTTAATATCACACCTCAAAAGGAAGCAAGCAAGCAGAAATAAAAATGAGCTGGCCTAACCGCTCCCAAATCCCTTCTTTCCTTCCCAGCCTGGTGAATTGCTCATCTTTTAAGTCATGTTCTCTGTGCAACCCTTAGTACCATAGTTTATTTTAGAATTATTTCAATAAATTGAGGCCTGGAGAAATGGCTCAGCAGTTAATGCACTTGCCTTGCAAGCACTAAGTCCAGTGCTAAGTACCCAAGTTCAATTTCTCGGCACCACATAAGCCAGGTGTGGTGGCACAGGCCTGTAATTCCAGGAGGCTGAGACTGGAGGACTGCCGTGAGTTCAAGGCCAGCCTGGGCTCCATAGTGAGTTCAGAACCAGCCTGGACTATAGAGTGAGCCCCTGTCTCAGAAAAAAATATTTTAATAAATTGAAAGGAGAGGAAATTTTAGTTAATTGTGTTGGAAGAAGCACAAAAAATACACGGAGCAATGGGTAGAATTAGCTTATTTAATTTATATGTTTTTTCATTCATTTGTTATTTCAGCTGAGCATAGTCTGAGGCAGGCCTGTGGCAAGCCTCAGAGACACAGCAGATGAACATAAGAGTTCCCAGCTTTGCTGGGCCTGGTTGGAAAGGCCCAAAATCCTAGCACTCTGGGAGGCTGAGACAAGAGAATCTTAAGTTTGAGCCAAGCCCACCCCAGATTTACAAAGACCCTGTCTCAAAATCAAAAATAAAAATGGGCTAGTTATATAGCTCAATGTTGGAGGCCATGAGCTTGATCACTAGTCACACACACACACACACACACACACACACACACACACACACACACACACACACACAAGTTTCTGGCTTTAAGGACAGGAAAAGCCAAGATTGGAGCACAAACACAGAGACCTTGCAGGTAAACAGGTAAGCACCTATTTCAGGGAACTGACAAGACACCTGAGCTACTGTGGGAGAGGTCAGGAAGACGTAAATTCGCCATGGTGAGATGCAGACTGGGAGAAGCGGTAAGCGGAGAAAGACAGGCACAGGATGGGGCTGGGACAGGAGAATAATAAAGGCCTTTGGATGTTCTATTTAGAAGTCCACGATTTATTTCGGCCAGTGCTACACACTTGCCAGCCACCACAAACCTTCACTTCTGAGGCCCTTGACTCCTTCATGAGCGATTTGACAGCACTTTGACCTCATGGATTGAGATCCCATGATCTATTGTCTGGGTCTGAGCCCCTCAGCCAGTCCAGAATGTGCCCACACCCATGTTCCCTGGGCCTTCCTATGCAGGGATCCCTGGCCTCTCCAACAGGCTAGTGTTCTCTGGTCAGCCAGTTGGGGAAATGGGGCTCTACACACATATTTCTCAAATGTGGCACAAGGAGCCCACTGGAAGTAATCAATGAGTGGCCAGAGGGTTTCTTGAGGCAGGGCCTTATTCATCCCCCAGAACTGCAGAGGTAGTCCAGGCTTTCTCGGTGTTGACACCTCGGTTTTGGTCACATGGTTTATGCACCGCATATTAGTGATACAGGGAGTTACTGCCTCAGCAATCTTACAGTGCAACTAGTCACCCCAGGGATGCTGGGCAAGAGATGAAGCCACTTCTCACATCTTCCTACAGGTAAGTGAACTCTGTCTCTAATAACACAGGTGTTTAGAAATAATCTTGGAGAGCTGTTCTCCTCACCTTGAAATTGAGGTGAAGGGGGAGAGAGGTGGGAGAGAGAAGAGAGAGAAAAAAGAAGAGAACAGGAGAACAAACCGACGGATACAGTAGAACCTGGAACAAAGTGGAGTCCCCTCTCCAACCCCAACAGGAGCTCAACCCTCACCCTGATTTCAGGTTTTCAATTCACTAGACTGTATCCTAATACTTGTTAATTTTTAATTTATTTACTTGTTTGTGGTATGGGGGTTGAATTCAGGGTCTTCACATTGAGGTATATCCATGGTTCACTTTATTTGTTTAGAGACAATGCCCTGCTAAGTTGCCCAGGCTGGACTTGAACTTGTAATCTTCCTGCCTTAGCCTCTTAGAGTGCTAGGATTATAGAGGACTGTGCCACCAGGCTGGTTGGCGATAATCACTTGCTTGAAGCCACCAACCTGCTACCTATCTCCAGTCCTCATCTGGGTTTCTGTCCCACTGCTTCACCTCAGCCTCTGTCAAGATCATTTCCTTAACAATTAGACCTGAAGGCTGACTGGAGTCTGACAGGTAGGACACATACCTAATCTGCTGAGGTGGTTTTCTGG
The DNA here is from genome assembly GCA_004027205.1 of Ctenodactylus gundi. NCBI lineage: Eukaryota > Metazoa > Chordata > Mammalia > Rodentia > Ctenodactylidae > Ctenodactylus > Ctenodactylus gundi. The sequence continues at coordinate 825,629 of PVKB01000159.1, read as the reverse complement.
GAGTATAATTGGAAACTGGAAGCAAGAGTTGTATACAAACTCCACAGAGGACTTTTGGTGTGATCTCATGGAAACATCCCATGATTATGTATGAGAAGGAATAAAACAAATTGGACTAAACTCAGAAGAAAGAAGACATCAACTACGTGGGCCCCACATACAGAAGAGATCTTCCTGTTTACTTGGCACAGATGGAGCCAAATTCCCTGACTGTTGTGCCACTTGTACAGCACACGAAGCTATCTCACCAGAGCTGATCTCAGGAAGTGCTTCTCCTAAATAGTGGTCACGGTCCTACCAAATTTAATCCTATTTAAGGCTGGTCTATTGAGCTGACCAACAGAAGCTAGACTGAGACCACACTACATGGTAAGATCTGGAATCCTGGGGTTTAGCCACAGCCGCACGCTGCCTGCCTTCACTTATCTTTGGATTAAGACCTCCACAAAAAAGGAATGACTTTCAGAGCAAACCAATCCAGGGGAAAGGAGGAAGGCCTATAATTCCCATACTCTGGGAAGCTGAGGCAGGAGGGTCAAAAGTTCTGGCCCAGCCTGGGCAACTTTGTGATTTGGTGAAACCCAATCTCAAAATCAAAAGCAAGAAAAACTGGGCTGGGAAATGCAGCTCAGTGTGAAGGCCCTAGGCTCAATCTCCAGGTAGACACACACGCACACACACGCACGCACACACGCACCCACACACACAGTGAGATCAACATCAGCAAACACCACAAAGGACTGGACAAGGTGGGCCTTGAATTTTTCCACTGGGTTTGGCAATCAGGTTGTGCCAGGAGCTATTCAGTAGAGCAGAGGGTTGACAGGGGACTGTGAGGGGAGGACAGACAACCCCTTTGCGAAGGTTATAGCAGGTCAGTGAGGATCCGGGCCCCACATTCCCACCTGTAAACCCTGTTTCCTGGGGTGCAGCGAGTGGACGCTGAGAGTTTTCTCCTCACATCTTTTCCAAACGCTGATACTCCTGGTGCACCTGTGAATAGCGGTAACTAACCAGAGGGCAAGTAAGCAGAGGGTAGAAAGTAAGCAGAAACAAAGGGTCCAGAGCACAAAACTCAAACCACATGAGGTTTGGGCCGAGCGGGGCTTCTCATGTAATAGCCCTGTTGTGATGGGCACAAGCGGTGCCAGGAAGTTCTATAACGTGCCCCCAGCGGCGGTCGCGGCAGGCCTGGGCTGGTCCGTCCGCCCGGTGGGTGAGTGGCTGGGGTGGGATCGCGGCGCACCGCGGAGCCCGGGTACAGGGCAAAGCCACGACACTCGTGCGTGTGCAGACTAACGCTGCGGTCCCCGCTCACTGCCGCGGGCTCGGGAGCTCTGCACTCTGGCACGGCTCTCCCGCGGCCGATCCATGCTTGGGGTCCCCACCCCACCCGTGTCTGTGTCTGTGGCGACCCGGCGCAGGGGACGAGGGCCACAGCTGCTGCAGGTGAGGGTCGCTTCTCACCAGGCCCGGCCGGCGGGCTCCTGCCTTCCTCTCTCCTCCGTGTAGGGAAGGCGGCTCCTTCCCGCGGTGGCCCGGGGACCGCTGCGCAGCTCTGCGCCGGGGCTGTGGGGTCCTGGGAGAGGGGGACACGAGGACGCTGGGCAATCCCCGAGCCCGCGGAGGGACGGGGCGGGGGCGCGCGAGCAGGGCCCCCTCCCGCGCCCACAACTCAGAGCCGCAGAGGTTCAGTTACCCCGGCTGCAGAAGGGAAGGCGCCCCCGCCTGCCCCGCGGCCCCGCCCCCGCCCCGCCCCATCCAGGCCCCGCCCACCTACTCAGGCCCCGCCCCGCGCCCCGCCTCACGCCCGCCCCGCCCCCCGCCCCCCGCCCCGCCGCCGCAGCCGCCGCCGGCGCCGCGACTTCCCCGCCGCCCTCCGCCCGCGCCCGGCTGTGCGCCACGCCGCCGCCCGATCCCGGGACCTCGGCGACCCGCCGGATCCTCCGGGAACCGCGGCGCCCCGTCCGGACGCGGAGGGCGAGGAGCAGAGCCTCGGGCCGGGCCTCTGCCAGAACCTGCTCCGCAGCCGCCGCGTCTCCTGCCCGGCGACCCAGCGGGACGGAACCGCCGCGGCCTGCGGGGCGGCGACGCCGGTGAGTGGAACTTTCTCGGCGGGCCGCCGACGCGCCCCGCTCCCCGCCGCTCCCTTCCCGTGGCCGCGCGTCCTTGGCCGGGCGCGGGCCCGAGGCCTCCGCTCGGGCGTCCGTCCATCCGTCCGTCTGTCCGGCAGTCCGGGTGGAGTCTGGCGGCGGTGTTTTTTCCCGGGAAACGCCGTGGGACGGTAAGGTTTGAATCTTGCGGGACGGTGACCGCCCTCTCTGGTCGCCGGCTGCGGCGAGCAGTACTCCTGCAGACTGGAGCCTGGAGAGGTGTGGGGCCGCCAGCCCCGGTGGCTTCGTCCCTCCGCGTCGCAGCGCCCCGTGGCCCAGCGTCAGATGGCGCCAGGACCGAGTCGCAGGTCAGCCTGGTCGGGCGCTGCGCTGTGGGCGCGTTTTCCACTGACTCGGACCTGTCACTACGGCAGATCATGGCGTGTGTGAAAGTCCTCAGCTAGGGGACGGGAGGGGCAAACACTGAGGGATTTTCCAGGAGACCAGCCGGTTCTTCAGGGGCCTCTTGGTCCTCTGGAATCGTATCCAAACATGTGGACGTCTCCGGTTCTCTGTCCACTTTTTCTGGGATGGGCTTCAGGTACTTTCTTTTTCTCTCCTTTTCTTTCTTTTCTTCCTTTCATGTTTTAGTTGCTAGGAGGTACAGTCATAGCGTGAAGGAACAGGGAGTAGGAGTCTGCCCTACTGGGTTTCCACATCCTGTCCTTGCCTACAGGAGGCTGTAGTGAGGGACAGCTGGCCCCCTACAGGGATAGGGATCAGCTGGGGCCCAGTGAGGACAGGAGCCAGGCAGGCCCTTGTGTATGTGTGTGTGTTGGGGGCGGGGGGGGGGGGGGGGGAATCAGGAACCA
>PVKB01000159.1:600000-822564 GCA_004027205.1 Ctenodactylus gundi | reverse complement strand
GCCATGACAGTGACCCAATTCTTCCATCCGTCCAAGGCTCATACGCGATGACATATAACTTGTAACATGGTAGTTGCACCTTTCACAATCTTCTCTCATCCTCCCCCACTCCTCAGAGTCCCAAGACAGTAAGCTCTATACCAGACCCAGGTGGCAGTGAGTGATGCCGTGGTTGTGGGCCCATTGGTCTGGCCCACTTTCTGAGTTTCAGTAGCTGGGGGGGGGGGGGGGGGGCGGACATAAGAGCCCCTAGAGGGAGCAAATGCTGGGGTTCTGCCCATGGGAGAGGCGTTTCAGACTGCACAACCGTGTGTTGCAGGGAAATGCATTTAGATGGAAGAGAGAATATTGAGGTCGTTTTTACAGTGCATGTTTGTAGAAACTGACATTTGATTGAGAAACATGGGAATTGCAGGTTGAAAATCCTACATGGCTGTGGCGTCATTTACTCCCCCTCCCCCCTTTTTTTAGACAGGGTCTTTGCTCTATAATCCAGGTTGGTCCTGAACTATGTAGCCCACACTGAAATTGAACTCATGGAGATCTGACTGCCTCAGCCTCCCGGATGCTAGGATTACAGGCATGTGCCACTGCACACTGCTAATTTTTATGTGGTGCTGGAGAATTGGATCCGGAGCTGTACTTCTGACAGGCAAGTGCTTTAGCCACTGAGCTACACTCACAGCCCTCACCTTTTATTTTTTTAAAGGTGCAGCTTTTGAATTAAAATCATTGGCATTTGGTTTTTGTATGCCTCTGTGAATGGTGGTGTGTGTATTGTGCATTCTGAGTAACAGTTAGTTCTTTAGGGTTTCACATTACTCTGTTCTCCTTATGTTGGTGTGTGTGATGATTTGGGGGATGAAAGTATTGTTTGCTTCAGAAGATTGTTGCTGTTTTCATTCTGGTTAGTTCCTGGCATTGTGGCCTTACTCAGTGTAAAACATTAAATCTCGGTGCCTTGCTCCCCTTGGAAAGACTGCCACACACGGTGTGCTGACTGGAGTGGGGCTGGGACCTGGCTGGGGACACGGGAGACATTATATTTCATACTTACATTTGAGCTTTAAATGTAACAGCTTTCTTGACTCCACCCTTAAATAGGCTTCTAAATCCAAAAGGAGAGAGTTTTTTCAAGTGCTACATGGTCTGGATCAAGTGTTGACCTGCCTGCCACACTTGGGTGACAGACATGACACTGTCCAAAGACAGGAAGGTTGGCCCTGCTGACACTCTGCCTCTGTAAAGTGGAGATACTCTATGAAAAGGGATGCTGTGGTTGTGCAGGGCCCGGCGTATTTTAGTAGCCAGTAAATACAGCATCCCAGAGGGCTCCACAGACTGTGGCCCTTCTGCCTTTAAACCTGCAAATCCATCCACCCACCCACCCACCTACCCGTATACTATCCAGCTACCCACCCACTTATCCAAAATGTCGCTCATTTCAACCTCTTTTCTGGTCCTCTTAGGTTCTCTGAAGCAGTTCATTCCAAAGTTCTTTTTGTTTTTCCTGCAAAGTGTCTTTCACACCGATGTCCGATATTTGCTTTCCACTATGCTACCATCCTTGGTCCAGCTCGCTGACTTTTTTTTTTTTTTTTTTTTTTTGGTGGTGGTGGTGGTGTTTTTTTATGTGTAGTACTGAAACTTGAACCCTTGGCCTTGTATTGAGCTGCACACCAGCCGGCCAGCCGGCCATGTATGTATGTATGTATGGGTATGTGTATGTATGCATTTTGCAGTGTTGGGGATGGAACCCAGGGACCTTTGCATTGAGTTACATCTCCAACCTATTTTTTTAGTTTTGATTTTTAGGCAAGGTCTTGCTAAGTTGCTGAGTTGCCCAGGTTGGACTTGAACTTGGCAATCCTCCTTCCTCAGCCTCCACACTACTGGGATTACAGGCCATGCCATTGGGGCCACCTGTTTTTTTTTCCATCATTAGATTTATGTTTCATGATAAAAAGGTCAGGCTGACATTCTCCTATGTTCCTTTTGCTGGTTGTACAAATAATATGAAGCCACCTATGCAGATACCACATAAAATCCATGTGTTTGGGCTCTGTGGAAAATTCATAGTTATACTAGAGACACCCTCTAATTAGTGCTACTCTTGGGATTCTTTGTCGTAGATAATCCTTTTTCTAAGTACATCATTAAAATAATTATGCTTTTCTTCATCAGCACAGGATTACTGAAAGGAGAAGAAAAGTCTTACTCTTCCACACTGTTTTATATAGTGTCACACGGTCACATGCCAGTCAGCTGCACCTCAAGTGCCAGACTTCAGAGGAAGGTTGGGAAGTCTCCTGTGTTCTAAGGATGTTGGATTCTGTCCAGCAGATGTTATGGCTGGTATGGCTAGACAGCCTTTAACCAGACAGGAGAGAGAAATAGTTGCTTAGAACTGGGAGCCACTTGGAGTTGGAGAAGTGCTTTATTTCTCTCACTAAAGCTTTTCTTGTTTTATCTAGAAAATAGCTTCGTGGTCTCCTGTGGCAGAGGAAGGCCTAGAGCTTTGTTTAGGTGGTTCTGCTGTATGGCTGTTCCTATGGAATTCAGTGCTGTCCAGAATCTAATTAGTCTTGGCCCTGAAGGTCCTGGTGTTCAGAATGGTGCTCTTATCTCTGCTTCTTCCCCAAGGCTGTGTACTGCATTGTCCTGACTTTTAGGACTGAAGTTGCATTCAGAATTATCTCTCACACCTTGGAAAACTTGTGACCTGGTTCTTCTCCGTCTGGGTGACTTGCCCTCTCAGACTTGATTCTGGTGTCTTCAGGACTTACTCCATGGCACCTGATCCCTTATTTTCCCAACTCTGCTGCCCAGAAATGGCCAGGACCTCAGTACTCTTGGGCTGAGCAAGGGGTTCCTGTGCTGGGTGCTTCACAGATTAGGCGTGTGTAGCTCCCTGCTCATAGTCACAAAAGAAGTCTTCAGGTCTGCACGGAAGAAGGAGTGATGCCCTGGCTAGCCAGGCCCTCTGTGTGTGTGTGTGTGTGTGTGTGGGGGGGGGGGCGAGTATTAAGGACTGAGCCCAGAGTCTTCTCATGAGCAACCTCCCCAGTTCATTATTTTGAGGAAAAAGTTTTGCTGTATTGCCCAGGCTAGTCTTAAACTGGCAATCCTCTTGCCTTCACCTCTCAGGGTACTGAGATTACAACTCTGTGCCACTAGGCCTAGCTTAGGGCTTGCTTAGACTCAGTACCTATACAAAACTACCAAGAAAGTGGCCTGAGCAGGCCTACCGGGTGACTTGCTCTGTGACACAAGCCACCCACACCTCAAGGAGCCACCAGTGAACAGGGAAGGTACAGTTGGGAGCCCTGTTATTTTTGGTCCCTGGTGGATCTGTGCCTGCTGGCTGAAGGGTGACCTTGAGCAAATTGCCTGGAGCGCCTTAGCACCAATAATATTTATTACCTATTTACTTCACAGCCTTGCTGTAGGATTTAGAAGAGTTATTTTTAGCAAGTTTTTTTTTCTTAAATCACATTTAAATATACCATGAAGCTTGTGATAATTAACCCTGGGCTGCCCAAGTTTTGTGTAAGTAGAAAAAGATTTCCGTATTCACTGGCATACATTTTACTACATGTTTTGAAAGTAAATCAGACATAAATATAGTTATAACAAGAGAGAAAGTGATTCTTCTCCACCACATTTTATTTGTGTGGGTGGTAATTTTCTCAATTTTCTCATTCTTGTTAACTGTTTTAGTCGTTTGAGTGCTAAAACACCCTATTTATTTATTTATAAACAGAGTCCCTTAGTCCAGGCTGGTCCTGAGCTCTCTGTAGCCCAGGTTGGCCTCAAACTCATAGCAATTCTCCTGCCTCAGCCTCCTGAGTGCTGGGATTACAGATGTGCACCACCATGTTTTCCTTATAGTAACTTTATTAATGAAAAAAATACTTGAGATTAATCTTCTAAATAAGACTATACATGTTGAAAAAATGATTTTCTCCCCAATGGAGAATGTAGTTAACGTGGAGAAAATGCACACACTTAACTCTGATGTGTACTTTCACCCACATGCAGTCAATGATGCAGATATTGGTATTTACAGTGGGCAGGAGCCAGAGATGCCCAGCATCCCACGTGGGGAGAATGTATCCCCCACCATTAGCCCATAGCACCCTGGCTGAGAAACATCAGCGTTCCTCCACCCTTTTCCTCCAGGTCAGTGATCAGTAACCTGCCGGCTCTTCATGGGCAGCAGGGGACTACCAGCTTCACTGTGCTTTTTCTTAGGAAGCCTGTTGACTTGGCTTTTCTTTTTCTTCTCATTTCTGTTTATAAGAGGTTGCAAGATTCATCAAGTCCTGAAAGGGCCTGTGCCTCAAGAATGTAAGAATTCTGGATGGAGCAAGCTTTGCTCCTGCTTGACCTGTCCACACGCAGTGATGGGCTTCCCGTCTGTGTCCTCCATCCTCTGCCCTCTGACCCTGGCCAGTGCCCTAGCATCAGCATGTGTTGGCCTCTTCCTTTGACCCAACCTGAGCTTGGGATAACTTCTTGTCCATCTCACCTGCCTCCATCGCCCACTCCACTCCAGGTCACCTGCCTGCTTCACCTGGTTCTTCTCATTGTGCTGTCTGCATGGCTGGGGGCATTTTCTCTGCCTTCTGTCACTCACTGCCCCAGTGTATCATCTCACCGACACTTTTGCCTTTGTGGGCTGTGGGCGTGGGAGGGAGTACTAGGGATTGAGCCCAGGGATTTCGCACTGAGCTGCATTCCAAACCATCTTATTTCTTATTTGGGGACAGGGTCTTGACGAATACGGAATTGCCCAGGCTGGGCTTGAACATGCCATCTCTCTGCCTCAGCGCTCAAAGTGCTAGGATCACAGGTGTGCACCACCATACCAGGATACATTGCTGGCTCTTAGCTACTCCACCAACCTGAGACCCAGCCCTTGAGGGTCAGAGGCCAGCGCAGAGCCCAGTGCTATCTGTGCCTGCAGGGTTGAGTCCAGGCTCTGGGGTTTAGCTCTGGTCTCACACCCTGACTTGGCCCCCTCCCGGCCTCTGCCTCCCACCCTGCATCATCCTCAGGCTTTAGTGCTCTTGTGGACTAGGTTAGCAAGCCCTCTGATTGACTGATGCCAAGAATCCTGAACATGGTGTCTGTCACACAAAGCCTCCCCCCTCCACCATGGCCCTGGGACAGCCTGGTTGTCCTGACCTACTGAGGGAAGAACCTGCTGGGGGCCTGTTTTCCGCCTTCCTGGGGTCTGCACTGTCATTTCAGAGGCTCGACTTGCTGATGTGGAGAACTAGAAAGCAGACTCAGGCTATGGCGAGACAGATGTGGTACCCTCAGGACTCAGGGTCAGGAGACCTGGGTCCTGTCTGGTGGCACAGTGGTCACAGGGCTATGGATGCAGCCTGTGCTCTCACTGGTCCTCCTTTTCCCCATGTGTTGGTCAGCTGGGTGGCGTGCTGTATCCCTTGGAAGCTTATCTGAGGAGTGACCTGGGTAATAGGTCAGAGAGACAGTCTGCCCCACAGCAAGGTCTGAAGTTCCTTTAGAAATCAGCCAGAAGGTGGCTGCTCAGGGAGGGATGGGGCTGTGCCAACAGAAGCTGCGATAATACTGTGCTTGATTATCATGCTTTATGGTTTCCATGTCATCCTCACACCCTGTGAGTGACATGATTGTCACAGCACGCCTGTGAGCAGGGTGAGCTGGGCATCTTTCACATTCTTCATATAGAATTAAGTCATAGAAAGAGGTTGTAGTCTGCAGCCCATTAGAGACCGGAGCCCTTCTCTGTGGTACATGTGGCTGTACCCAGCTCTTTCCTGTGACCTAGGGAGGTGATATCATTTACCATGGAAGCTGAGGCAGGTGGGTTGCCTGTTCCTGTGGCCTCATGTTGTAATGTTAGGAGTGACCCCTACACACAGAAACAATGTATATCTAGATAAATTCCAGCAGGGAGCAAAGAACACCGGTATGGCTGGTTATAAACTTGGCAATGGCTTAGGTCTCTGTCTTCAGTGGTTTGGAAACTTCCTCTAAGGCACATCTCCGAGCAAATACAAAGCAGCAGGACAGGGAACATATTTTGGACCCTCTAGTTGCCTTCCAGGGTCCAGGTGCCACCAGCTTCTGTTCCTGCAGGGGTGGGAATGTCTCTGAAGCTAGAAAGCCCCAGTTCTGAGTCCTTTAATGTCACTAACGTGACAGGCATCCTCAGAAGGTTTAAAGTCACTCTCCTGGTGTACAGCTGTCCTGAGGGACTGGACCCACCCCACCAGTCAGGTAGATCCTGTGGTTGGTCATGCAGCCTCACCTCAACAATACAGGAGACTGTCACAGATTGTTGGTGTTGAAATAGCTCAATAAGAAAATGAAGATGTGGAAACACATCTTCCATGGTGGTATCTAAGAAGGTTACATTGTATTTTTCTAAGAAGATGGTATTGCATTTTCTAAGAAGGTGACACCATGTGTTATCTAAGAAGGTTACATAGTATTAAGAAGGTTATATTGTATTCTCTAAGGTTATAGTTTCCTCCAGGAAGATTACTTTGTATTCTCTAAGAAGGTTACTATAGAATTCTCTAAGAAGATGACATTATATCTTTAAGAAGATGACATTATATCCTCTGATATGGAGATTAAGGGTGGTAAACTACTTAATCTGCTAAAAAAATAAATAAATTCAAGACAGCCAGATGTTCAGGCTGTCACTTGGCTGTTTGTGGCTTTTAGTCAACTCTGTGGTAAAAGCAAAAATAAAATGACCAAAAAAATCATATCAATGGTTTACAGTGCCAGGCCAAAATGGCCTACAATGGTAGGGCCAGAGAGCATAGAAAAGTTAAAGAGATTAACATTGAAAAAAAAAAAACAAGTACTTTCCATTAAGACTATGAAAAAGATGCTTTGAGGACGTCTCTGAAGTCAACAAGACCCCTTCCTTCATCAACTCAAGGTGGAGAGACAAAAGACCTTGCTCTAAAAAGTATACCCCAGAGTTTCCTCCTCCCCCCAAAAAATGCCTTTCAGAGTTGAGCCTCCTGGAGTTCAACCATCTAAAAACTCAGAGACCTTGACAACGTTTGTACAAAGGGGTCAGGCTACTATTGCTCAAGCTAGTGACAAACCTTGACAGCGTCCATGTGGTCCTGGCTTTATAGGCTTACAGAATACTAAAGTTGTGGGTTCTGGAGGTTTCCACCCATATTTAAAAAAAAAAAAAAAAAAAAGCCTTGGAGGCCAAACATTGTGCTCCTGGGAAGACAATATGTAAAGTTAAAAAAAAGAAGAAGAAGAAAAAACCTAAGGTACTGTAAAAAAAAAAAATTAAAAAAGCCAAAAACATGGGTCATCTGCTAAATAAAGCCACAGGCCATGAACAAATTCAGCCCAGCCAATGGTCATGCTGCAGGGGCGGGGCCAGCCAGGCCCTTTAAAATTCCTACCTTGCCACAGTTTACTGCAGGTGCTGGACATAAAACTACAGGATTTAACCCTTGTCCTACTGGGTTTAAAAATTGTTTTGGTCCAGTTGCCTTTTATCCTGTTTCTCTCCTTTAAAATAAAAATGATGACCCTGTGCCATTATATGTTTAAAAAAAACTTAACTCTGGTTTTAACAAAAAGTCACAACTAAGTTTGCCTTTTGTCTCAAAAAACAAAAAAAAAAACTTCGGACTTGGACTTTATTTAGCAGTACTAAAACTGTTAAAACTTTGACAATTCTTGAAAAAAACCTAAATGCCTTTTGCTTAAAAAAGTAAACAAAAGTCTTTTGAGGGCCAGGACAAAATGTCATGGTTTGGATCTGAAGTGTTCCCCAAAAGCCTCATGTACCTGTGGACACTGTGTAGTGCTGGGAGGTGGGACCTGGCTGGGGGGGGGTAGATGCTTGCCTGGGACTTGATCTGGAGAGGTGTGTGCTGGTTCCACCCTTCCTTTCAGACTGGTCTCAGTTTTGCTGCACTGCCGTGAGGATCTCTGTCTCCTGGAGCACCAGTTCCGACTGTGGCTCTAGCTGCGGCCCCACCATGTGATTCCACCGTTTTCCAGCCGTCTACCCGTAAATGGACTCTAGGTAAAATAAATCTTTCCTCCCTAAAGTTGTACATGTTGAGTATTGAGTCCCAACAACAAAAAAGTAACTAAGAGAAGTACTGTGCCTGTTTAGTGCTCTTTTTGTACATAAAGCAGTATCATATAGCTCAAAGTGTGGGTGAATTTTAGAAGTTTACCCATTTTCAAAAGATATGAGGGCTAAAAATTTAAAGATTTCTACAAGGCTCAGATTTTGGTGCACCAGTCCATCCACCTACCCCATCCATCCATCTGTCCATCCATCCAGTACTTTTGGCAAGCTATAGCATGGTGAAAGGTGCTTGTGAATGGGCACATGCTAGATGCACGTTGGTAGTTAATGTGTTTGATTGTATTGATAGGTTGGTATTTTTCAAACTATAGACTTTTCTGAAGTGGTGGTGTACATATACAGACACCTCCCTCATAGCCCATTTTGTATATATAGATATATATTATTCATCCTTAAAGATGAAATATGTATTGCATGTTCTACTTTGCTTTCTTATGTTTTTTTTTTTTTACCTTAGGTGCTTCAAATTAATGTATAGCTTTAATAAGCTGGGATTTTAATGCTTTTTTGGAAGAAATTTGGTTACTGGTTACTTTGTGTTAGTTTTTGAGTATCAGGTTAGTACTTCATTTTCTCTTTCCAGTGGAGAATGTTTCTTCATCATTATCTCCCTATTTGGTGTCATCATGTATAGAATTTTACATTAAATAAAGTAACTGCTTTGGTGACGCCAATTGCCCCACGTGACCTCCCTCCATTTAAATAGTCAGGTAGTGTTGCCGAGTTCATTTCTTCTTTATGTAATATAAAATATTGCCACCTATTCTTTAAAAGCAGGCAGATTAGGTTAAGTTTAATGTAAATTCCATGAAACAAATTTATTTTGTCTTTTGAGCTCATTATTGATTTATTTCTGAGCTTGTTGACTTAGATTGTCATGAAAACACTGAACTGAGTGACGAGGAAGTAGGCAGGGCTGTGCTGGATGCTTTCCCCGCACTGTGTTTAATCTTCTAACTCTGCCAGAACATTTTCTTATTTTACAAATAACAGGCATGGAAAGATTTTTAAAGCTAGAGAAACTCACCTGAGTGGCCAGAGATGAAAGCTGGTCTGAAGGAATAGGCTGAGGTGTGGAGAGAACGCAGGGACAGATAGGGAGGACCAGCAGTTAACCAGGGACCATGGAGGTTTTGACCCTCGTCACCCAGAGGTCTCTCCTTAAAAGGCTTACATGATGAGTTCAGGACCACCTGGAGTACAGAGAGAGACCCATAGTTGTTAACCTTTTTTGTTTTGGGTGTGTGTGTTTGTTTTCAAGTGCCATGTGGTGGTAGGCTTGCAAACTCATTACAGAAGGCAAATGGGTGACATTCAGACGTGACACAGTTTAGGTGTGGAGATTGTGTGGTTAAGATGGTGGTGAGTTAGGGGGCCCATCTCCCCTCAGTCCTCTAAGAAGAGGGGTGTTTGAAAGATATGTTTGTGTTTTATCTCAGAGAAGCCTTATATAATGATGTTTTGGATGATTTCCATTTTGTAAAAACATGAAAGCGCTATGCTGTTCAAATGGAATACTTCGCAGAGACTGGGTTTGTGTTATGCAGTTGTACTGAGTCTTTCTGCTGGGTAGTGGGGTGGGGGTAGACCCAAGGGCTGGGAGACAGGACCGTGCCCTCTGAGTAGCTCCTGCAAGGGCTGGACCATCATCATAAGTGCCCCATTTTAATTTTAACACCACAGGGGTTGTAGATACCAGAAAGGCTTTTGAGATAGGCAATTGCAAGAAAAAAGCAAATTGTTCTAGTTAAAATAAAATCATGGAGGAAATACTTCAATTCATTAAATTTTTGAAGATAAATTTCACAAAAGCTTTCTGTCATGGTTTGGATCTGGAGTGTCCCCCAGAAGCCTCATGTTCCTATGGATACTGTGTAGGGTTGGGAGGCGGGGCCTGGCTGGAGGGGGCGGTGCTTGGGGCCTGACCTGGAGGGGCGTGGACTGGTTCCATTCTTCCAGTCTCTCTGGGTCCCACCATGCTGTGAGGATATTTGTCTCCCAGGCAGCCGTAGCTCTAGCTGTGGCCCTACTATGAATATATGAATGAGGTCCACATCAGTGTTCCTCCATTTTCCAGCCACCCACCTGTAAATGGAGTGAGAACTTCTGAAACTGTAAGCTACAATAAATCTTTCGTCTCTGAGTTGTGGATGTCAGGTATTGAGTCACAGCAATGAAAAAGTAATGAAGACAATTTCTCTTTAAGAATCATGTACATCACACTGTCTTCTTTGTCAAATAGTATATTAAATCATAGTATTTTGGGGGGCTCGAGGGACACTTGGAATAGTGTCCTATGGAGATGCTGGCCTGTAGAACGTGGGCATTGGGTTAGGGATTTGATGGCAGGGTGAGCACAGACCGAGGCAGTTTTGTTACACAGAAGGGGTGTTATGGACTCCTGGTACTGGCTCCAGGCTGGCTCGTTCCTGTTGTTCTGGCATAATAATAGTGTCTTCTGTCCTGGCTGACTGGTCACCCTGAGCTGTGTGGCTGTGTGCTTCAGTCGCCAATGACCAACTTGTGGAAGTGGACAGAGGCAGGTGTGCAGGGTGACCCTGCAGGCCCAGCCTCCCAGCAGGATTGTGTGGCCACCGCTGCCACGAGGAGAGGGCGTGGCCTGTCAGCATCATTTCCAGGTTATGGTTTCTGTGCACAGTGCTCAGGTCTATCCTCCTTGTTAGGCTTCTCCCGCTCTGTGCCTGTATCAGGCTGAGCCTACGGGGTATGATGGAGCCACTGCAACTCTCATTTCATGGATACGTCCTCAAACTCATTTGCAAATGTCTTAAACCACCTCCAGATGAGAGTAATGCAAATGTGACTTTAAAAGGCACATTTCCTGGGAAATACCTCTTATAGTGTGAAACTGACAGCTTGGGTACTACATTCCAGTTGTGTCCACTTTTTCAAGGAACTGTCTTTTACACTGACTTTCATGATGGCCTGCTTCTACTAAACTAGTCCCAGGTGTCAAAAAGGTCCAGGGTCACTGCCTTGAAGAACTAGGTGGGAGACAAGTGTCTAGGAACGGACTCCCTGACCCCGCCTTGCCCACCACCAGCTTTGGTTTGGCATTTCCTGTGCTTGGAATAAAAATACAGAGGAGACATGGAGGAGTTTTGGATTAAAATATTGAGAGGTACAGATAATATTTTAAAATGAGAGATTGGGAATTTTCTAATAGTTTAAAACAAAAGACCAAACAGTGGATCAGAATATAAATTTCTGCATTGAGATTAAAAAGAATAGTTACATGAACAATATCCCTTTCCCCTCAAGTGCAGAGTTGGAGGTGGGTTGTGAAGTCGGTGCTAAGTGGGAGAGGGGCAGGGAAGCAGCCCCGTGGGGCAGTGTGGTGCTGGAGCCCTGGAGGGTCAGGACACAGCCATCTGCCAGTCTGGAGACCATTGCCTGTCCCTCATCAGAAGAAGAGGGAAATCTGTAGTATTTAACAGAATGTCAGGCTGATTGGGAGCAATGACTATTGTTATATTTGGAATTTCATTTGTGTACTGCAAAGATAAAGCATAGTGCTACAAGTTGTTTAATACAATTAGATTTTTCTTTTTGATTTTCTTCCCTGCTCCCAAATGACCCTGCTTCTAGGACAGAAGAGGTTTTCGAGGACAAGTATGGCAGTGTCCATCGGCACCCCTGGCTCCACACCTTCACTATCCTCCTGGTCCTGGCTTCCCCACACACGGACCCATGCGGGTGCGGAGGTGGGCCGAGTCCTGCTCTGCAGTGGAGGGGCGTGTCTCAGCAGTGACACAGCCCAGTGGAGATGCCTGTCAATTTTCTCAGGGTTACCTTGTCTCTGGAGAATGTACCACAGCCCTGTCTGTGTGGTGACCTTTGTTTAATTCACTTACATAAAAAAACTACAGAACTTTGAACTTCCCGGTTTGTTTCTGTAATGTGGCCTTGGTTCAAGGGTGATCCAGGGATGATGCCCTTACAGTGAGTTTAATCATTTAGGAAAAGACAGTCTGTGCCTTAAAGTCGGGATTTCTGATCCCTGAGCCTTGGATTGGTACCCAGCCATCTCCTTGGAAGGACCAAACACAGGAGAGCTGTGGGCTGTCAGTGTGCTCCTCCTATTAGGTTCTGATGCTCCTGATGCTGCTGATGGACAGGAGGTGGGGATTTGCTCCCAAATCCCTCCTGCTGCTACTGGCTGTCTCAAAGCTATCCTTCAACAGCCTGCTGCATAACAATACCACCCTCGACCTCTTTGGAGAATGGTCTTCCACTAAACTAGTCCCTGGTGTCAAAAAGGTCCAGGGTCACTGCCTTGAAGAACTAGGTGGGAGACAAGTGTCTAGGAACGGACTCCCTGACCCCACCTTGCCCACCACCAGCTTTGGTTTGGCGTTTCCTGTGCAAGCTTTAGGATACTCCCAATTCCTACGGAACTGCAGAGCTGGAGTGCCTCATTCCCCCTCAGACCCTAGTGGAGCCAGAGTTTCAGAGTTATCAACTCCAAAAAGGAGGGATCTTAGTCTCAGCATGTGTGTAAACTATTACACTTTGGATTATACATGAGAGACCAAGCCCCATAATCTTCCTGGCCTTTAAATGTCAGGCTCCACCAGTGACCTGAGTCAAGAAGATACAGGTGTCAATCTCAGACACTGCTCATTAACAATTCCTTTTCCACTATGAAAAGTTTCCTTGAAAACAACACTGAAAAAAGAGATGAAAGAAGAAAGATGAATATGAAGAGACTTTGACTTGGGCGAGAAGAGCCATTGAATTCCATATATCTCCAGGCTTGTGAGTAGGAAGCAGGGGGTGGAGCTGCCCACCCAGCCACCTCTCACTTGGCTCTGAGGTCCCCGCTGTGGAGACGAGCCTCCTTTGCTCTTTGGATGCCGTTGTCATGGAAGGAGACAGGCTCTGGTACCAAGCCACGTCACCCCCAAGTGTGTGTCTTCTGGTTTCCTTAGGACAGTAGTCCCCCGCTTTCTTGCACCCACAGCCAGTTTGATGGAAGACCATCTTGCACCTGCTCCCGGCAGGGCTTGCACTTCTATGGGAACCTGATGCTGCTCTGACAGGCCGTGGGTGGCCCCTGGGCCATGGGATTGGGGTTGGAGACGGCCTTTCTTGGGGGACAGATAAATCTGCTTCATGTAAGATACACTTTCAACTGATATCTGGAATAATAGGATAAAGCAGGAATTCTGTAATACCTAGTTAGTTGAAAGCCTATTTATTTTCATTAGAACAAAATACTGTGACTCTTACAAACCTTCTTTCCTCAAATTTGGAAGCAGGCACTAGCCTACCTTTGCACTGCAACTGTAACTCTATGAGAAAGGTAAGCAGGACCCCGGTGGTATCTTTAGAATAACTCCAAAATTACATGAGGTATTCGTGTTGTAGTCGGATTCAGACACAGTGTCTCCATTTAGAGACCTGGAGAAGCCTGCTGTGGAAGTCAGCTGTGGATGGACTCCTTCCTCAGATGTGTTTGGTGTAGGCCTATACTTGGGGAGGTTGAGACAGGAGTATTGTAAGTTTTAGCTCAGCCTGGGCAACTTACTAACTTAGCACGACCCTGTCTCAACTCAAAAAGTAAACATGGACTGAGGATGTGGCTCAGTGTAAAAGCCCTGGGCTCCATCCTAAGGATCCTGCCCTCCACCCATCCCCCCAAAAAAGGTATATTCTTATTTTTATTCCATGTCTCATTAGATTTGGGGACAATCAGGTTTTTTCCCTTCTAATTTGATATTTCATGTAATTTCATGGTTAAGAAGTTTAGAACTGTAACATTTTCATGTGTTTTTTTTTTCATTAAAAAGTAGTTCAGTGTCTGGGTATAGTTTAAAAATTGTTCAGTGGAAGCTGGTCTTGCTACTAAAGTAAACTTTTCCATAAATACATGCAGAGATGCCTGTGAAGGGCACAGTCTGAACATGGCAGACACGTGAATTACATCAACTCCTGTCCCTGTCCCTTGGCCAAGCCTTCTTTATAGTGAAGGCAGCTGAGTGGTCCGTTTTCAGCACCCGGCAAGAATGCAGCCAACAGACCTGGTACCTGGTGGTTGTCTGTCTGTCTGTATTTCTTTGTTTCTTTCTTTCCTTCCTTTTTTGCTTCCTTCCTTTTTTAAATTTACACATCACATCCCTTTCCCCTTCCAACTTCCCTCAACTCCACTCTCCCCCACTTCCCCTTCCCTCCCACAAAGTCTTATCTTCTTACTTTCTTCCATCTCTCTTTTGCTTTTATATGGTTTAGTTTTCTCATATTAGAGAAACCACACAATATTTAACCTTCTGTGTCTGCTTCATTTCACTAAGCATGCTGGTCTCAAGGTACATCCGTTTTCTTGTGAATGACTCAAATTTGTCTCTCTTTATGGCAGAGTAGTACTCTAGTGTGTGTGTGTGTGTGTGTGTGTGTGTGCGTGCGTGTGCGTGTGCGCGCGCACGTGCATGCATACACCTACACGTGTACATCTTCTTTATCCATTCAACTGTTTTAGACATACTGGCTTCTTCCAAGATTTGGCTTTTATAAGTTGTGCTGCTCTAAACATGGGTATGCATGTATCACTTTTGTATGATGACTAACTCTTGGAAAGATCCCCAGAAGAGAAATAACTGTGTCCATCTGTTTTCTTGGGCCAGCCACAGGTGGATAGTTGTACTAACCAAGAAAACGAGTGGCCTATTTTTGTTATGTTTGGGTTGAAATCCTGAGATCTCTCATCCAGCTTCATTTCTCGTCCCAGCTTTAGGCAATTTTCCAAATGTCTAACTGCCTGCTGCTCCCTGGAGGTGACTGTAGTGTTGCAGGGTTCGTGGGTGGGTAGAAAATGGTGGTGAGGAGCCCTCCTGGAGCCCAAAATGTCCATCCAGTGACCTTAGGAGAAACAGAAATTCCTTTCCTAAGGCACTGAGATGCTAATTGGAACCAAACAGAAAAGCAGCCCACCTCAGGAGCACAACCGTTACTTTGACCCTGGACACCATGGGAAACTGATCTGGGAAAACTCAGAGGCTCCACCTGCGAATCTGCTCTTTCATAACTAAGTTTAATTGGGCATGGTTTAGCATCGTTATGGTAAAATTTCTTTGTTGCTTCCAGGTTTTTGTGCAGATCCTCCTGAGTACCTGTCCTGTGCTGTGCCCATCTGGAGCCTGTTCCAAGCTGTTTTCTTGAAGACAACCTGGCCCAGACTGGAGACGCTAGTGTGGTGTGGTGAGTTCAAATTCAGTCCCAGTGTCTTCTGTCTTGCATCCAATGACTAGCACAGTATTTTTCAGGGAAGGGACAGCCCCTCAGAGTTCAGGGGACACTCATAGATAGGTATGTTCATCACCATTCAAGACATTTCTCAGACAAGTGCCCAGGAGAGTTCATCTGTTGTCACTGTGGTAGAATTCCTCCATCCAAATTTATGTTGACATCAAAAATATCTTAAAACCTGCATTAGCTTTCCAGATCTAGAATCTGAAGCAGATGTTTCCAAAGTGGCATATTACCCTCTGGGCATCTCTGAGTGCTATTCTGCTTAGGGTTCATGGGCCTTTTAAAGCAGAGAGGGTTAGAAAGTCTTATGGTTAGATTTTTCTGGCGGTTAGTTGTCCATGGTACTATCGGTACCTGGATTGTCCTGCAGTCTGAGCTTTCATTTCTTCACTAATGGCTAAGTTTGGCTTCACGAGCTAAGAGGGTATGAAATCTCTTAAGTATACAATTCAGGAGCGTTTTCCTTGCATTTCACTAGTATTCTTGCTGTGTGTGCCATCTCCTGTCTCGGGAACCTTTAACATACTTATTGGTCCTGAAAGGGAAAAAAAGTTTGACTTTGATTTGAGGAGGTAAATTGCATATGAATAAACTGTTCACATTTCACAGGTGAGTAAACTCTTTAACAGCATCAACCAACACTCTGCTCCTTGCATTCCTTAGTCCCTCATCTGTGAAATTTATGTTCTTGCATTTGTGACTAGAGGATTGTTTGCGAAGTTCTCCCATAAGTGAATCTCTATAGAAATAAAGATGACTTTAGAGCCTCCCGTAATCACTAGATTACATGGAAGAGCTTCATTCCCACAGCCCCGTCCCCATCCTTCCTGGTTTGATGTTGGTATAGACCCGCTCTTCATTGCTTGTGGCGTTTGCAGATGTAACTACAAGGCCACAAACAGTGAGAGGGAGAGACGGTGATTCTTTTCCCCCATATTTTTTATTAGCATTTATATATGATACACAATGGTTACATTAAACTTGACAATTTTGTGTACATATATATTGCCAAAACTTCACATGCCCTTCCTTGCCCCTTTTGTCACTCTCCGACTCCCTCTCTCATCCCCCTGAGTCCCAACACCTCCCTTATTTGACTGTATTATTTACACTGTAGGTTTCTTATATTAGAAAAACCACATGATATTTAATCTTCTGAGTCTGCTTCATTTCACTAAGCCTGATGATCTCAAGTTGTATCCATTTACCTACAAGGAATTCATATCTATCTGTCTTTCTTGCAGAGTAGTACTCCATTGTGTATATACACCAACATTTTTAAATTCATTTCGTCTATTTATGGATATTTCAGCATCTTCCATGATTTAGCTATTCTTAGTTGTGCTGCTATAAACATGGGTGTGCGTGTATTTCTGCTGTTATATAGTGCTTTTATCTCTTTAGGAAAAATATCCAGTGGAGGTATCGCTGAGTCAAATAGAATATCTATTTTTAGTTTTTTGAGCAGTCTCCTTACTGCTTTTTATAGTATACCAGTTTACAGTCCCACCCACAATGTGAAAGTGTGGCTTTTTCCACCAGCTTCATCAGCATCAATCGATTCTTAGGCTCCTAACAGAAGCCATTCCCACCAGGGTAAGGTGGCGTCGTGGTCGTCTTGCCTTGCATCTCTCTGGTGGCTGAGGGTGCCGATCGTTGTTCATGTATTTGCTGCCCATTTGTACTCGCCTTCGGAACGCTGTACCTGTTCCAGTTGCCCACTTCTTAATCAAGTCTTCGATTTTTAGGAGTCTGTGTTTCTTCAGTTCTTAGTATATTCTAGTGGTTAGCCTCCTGTCTGAGGAGTACGTGGGAACAATTTTTTCCCATGCTATTGATTCTCTCTTCTCTGTTGATTGTTGCTTTGCAGAAGGTTTTAATTTGATATCATTAGCTGATTCTGGGGTTCCTTTTCATCAGTATCCCATTGAGAAAGTCTTTGCCCATGCCTGTATCTTGAAGAGTTTTACTTCTGGAAGGTTCAGTGTTTCTGTTTTAATATCTAGGTCTTTGATGCACTTTGATTTAATTTTAGTACATGGTACTAGGTGTGGTCTAGATTCAGTCTTCTGCGTATGAATAACCAGTCCTCCCCGCACCAGAAGTTATCTTTTCTTCAGTCTAACCCTTTGTGAAATTGCAGATAGCTGAGGGTACTTGAGGTTGTCACTGTATTCTCATTTCTGTTCCATGGTTCAACCTGTTTGTTTTTGTGTCAATACTGTACAGCTTTTATCACTGTTACTTTGTAATATAACTTGATGTTTATAATCATAATGCCACCTGATTTTGTCTTGTTGCTCCAGATTGCTTTGGCTACTTTGGCTACTTTTGGCTCCATATAAATTTTAGGGGTTTTTTTTTCAAGTTCTGTGAAAAATGTTGTTAGTATTTTGATAGAAATTGCATTGAATCTGTGTATCAATTTTGGCAGTATAGCCATTTGACACTATTCCACCTGTCCAGGAACGGGGGCTTTTTTTCCATTTTCTAATGCCTTCTTCAATTTCTCTCTTCAGCAAATGGAGATTTCATTGTAGAGTTCTTCTACTTCCTTGGTTAGGTTTACTCTTAGGTATTTAAATTTTGAAGAGCTGTTGAGAATGGGATTATTCTCGTCAGGCCTTTCTCAGTGACTTCATTGGTAGTATGGAGGAATGCTATTGATTTGTTCGTATTCACTTTGTATCCTGCAAATTGGCTGAATTTCTTAATTAGTTCTGAGATTCTCTTGGTGGAGTTTTTGAGGTCTTCTGTGAAGAGAATCCAGTCATCTGCAAATAAGGATAGTTTGTCTTCTTCCTTTCTAATATGCATTCCCTTTATTTTGTTCTGTTGCCTGATTGCTTTGTCTAAGATTTTCAGTACTATATTAAATAGAAGTGGTGAGAGTGGACAGCCTTGTCATGTTCTTGATTTAAAGGGAAATGCTTTCAATTTTTCCCTATTTAGTATAAAGTTGGCAGTAGGTTTGGTATAAATGACTTTATTAGTTTGAGGTAAGGTCCTTATACACCTATTTTTTTCCAGGTTTTTATTTTGAATGAATGTTGAATTTTGTCAAAGACCTTTTCTGCATCTATTAAGGTGATCATGTAATTTTGTTCTTTTTTTTCAGTGTGGTGTATTACATTAGTTGATTTACATATGTTGAACCATACTTGCATCCCCGGAATGAAGCCAACTTGATCATGGTGTATGATTTTTTTAATGATTTGTTGAATTCTATTCACCAGTATCTTATTAAGGATTTTTGTGTCTATATTCATTAAGGAGAATGGCCTATAATTTTCTTTCCTAGTTAAGTCTTTGTCTGGTTTTGGTATCAGGGTAATGCTAGCTTCCAGAAATAAGTTTGGCAATGTTCCTTCTCTTTGAATTTCATGAAGTAGTTTGAGAAGTAGTGGTGATAGCTCTTCTCTGAAGTACTGGTGAATCCATCTGATCCTTGATCCTTTTTTTTTTTTTTCCTGTAGGTAGAGACTCCCTGCCTCAATTTCCATGCATGTTATGGGTCAATTCAAGGTATTTATGTCTACTTGGTTGAATTTTTTTATCTTGTATGTATTTACAAATCTATCGATCTCTTCCAAATTCTCCAGTTTGTTAAAGTTTCAGAGATAGTTCCTTATGATTCTCTAAATTTCAGCAGTGTCTGTTGTAATTTCACTCTCTCTATTTTTGATTGCATTGGTAAAGGTTTTGTCTTTCCTTCTTTTTGTTAGTTTAACTAGAGTTTTTTCCATTATCTATTCTTTTGAAGAACCAGATCTTCAATTTTATCTTTTGTATGTTTTTGTTTCAATTTCATTAATTTCTACGTAGATCTTTGTAATTTCTGCTACTGCTTTTGATTTAGATTGTTCATTTTTTTCTAGATCCTTGAGGCACATCATTAAATTGTGTTTTTGGGATTGCTATTTTTTAATTAGTACATTCATAGCTATAAATTTTCTTCTTGGTACTGTTTTTATCCTGTCCCACAATGAAAAGCTTCTAATAGGATGTGCTTCCATTCCATCATCCCATTATCATTTGACTCTAGAGAGGTTTTTTTGTGTGTGTGTGTGTGTTTTGTTTTGTTTTGAGACAGGGTCGTGGTCCTGAACTCACTGTGGAGCACAGGCTCCTTGAGCTCACAGTAATCTTCCTGCCTCAGCCTCCCAAGTGCTGGGATTACAGGTGTACACCACTATGCCCAGTTTATGTGGTACTGGGGAATCAAACTGAAGGCCTTGTGCTTGCTAGGCAAGGGCTGTAACCACTGTGCCATTCTTTCAGCCCCTCTAGGAAGTTTTTGATTTCCCTGATTTCTACTGTTTGTTCAATAATATGTTATTTAGTCTCCATGTGTTTGTATAAGTTCTGCACTTTCTTTTGCTATTGATTTCCAGTTTTATTCTGCTCTGATCAGAAAGTACACAAGAAATTATTTTAACTCCTTTGTATTTATTTGAACATGCTTTGTGGCTTATAATATGGTCTGTTTTAAAAAATGACCCATGTTTGCTGAGAAAAAAGTATATTCTGTTGGTGTTAGATAGAAAACTCTATCAATACCAATTAAGTCCAATTATTCTATGGTGTGGTTTAACTGTAACATTCGTTTGTGAATTTTTTGTCTAGTTGACTGAACTATTTGTGATAGTGGTATATTGAGATTCCCTACTATAAAGTTGTTTGGGGTGTGTTTGTCCTTTTATATCCAATAGTTTTTCTTTTACAAAATTGGGTGCTCTGGTGTTGAGTGATATATATTGATAATTGTGACTTCTGCTGGCTTGTTCCCTTAATCGGTATATATTGTCCATCTGTGTCTCTTCTGATCTGTTTTGGCTTGAAATCTGATCTACCTGAGAATAGTATAGCTACCCCTGCTTGTTTTCTGGATCCCTTACATGAAGTATCGATTTCTATCCTTTTATTTTCAGTCTATGTGTTTCTTTATGGGTAAAGTGTATCCCTTGCAAGCAGCAAATTGTTGGGTTTTGGGTTTTAATCCACTCAGCCAATATGTTTTTGACAGACTTGAGCTCATTGTCATTGAGTATAATTTTAGTGGTATATTTGTTACATCCTGTAATGATGATGCTTCAATGTTGATTATTCTATACTATTGTTAGTTCATTCTCCTCAATTTCCTTTTCTGGGATCTTTGGTGCTGTTGGTCTCCCTGTCTAAGTTTCCTTTAGATGTTTCTGCAGTGTTGGTCTAGTGGTCATGAATTTCTTTAGGTTTTAACTTCTTTAAGTTTTGCTGGATATAACAGTCTGGATTGGCATTTATTTTAGCATTTGAATGATGTCTCTCCATATCTCCTGGCCTTTACAATTTGTGTTAAAAAGTCCGCAGTTATTCTGGTGGGTATGTCTTTGGAGGTTGGTCACTACTGCATGTATGGTCCAGTCTGTCAACCTTAGCTTTAAGATCCATGAATTCTCAAAATGCTCGAGCTGACTTCCCATGTTTTCATATCAGTTTTTCATATTCTGGAGTTAACTTGGAACCCTTTCAATCTTTTTTATTCTCTATTGAAATGTTCCTTAATTCCTTGTTATCATTTTGCGTCATCTTTATAATTCTTAAGCTTTTCATCTATTGACTGTTTTCTTTGATTGAATCTCCTTTGAACTCACCGAGCATCTCTTGCATTTGTTTAAGCATATCTTGTTTGAGCTCTTTGGCCAACAGATTCCCTTTCCTATAGCAGGGTCTGCTACTTCAGGGCTCATGATATCAGCTTCTGGGGAGGAAGGCCTTTCTGCAAGTGATTTGTACTTCAGGCTCACTTCTATTAGGAAGAACTGTGCTTTGGGCTTACCGTCCAGGGCTTGTGTGCTTGGGTTTGACATGTCACACTTTATTTCTGTGGTTCCTCTCAATGGCATATGTGAGAGTTGTATGAGTTGGCTGAAGACTGCTGCTCAGGAGTTTCCATATTTTGCAGCTGTTGATTTTTGATTTTTTTATTTATAATGTAAAGAATCTCCTTTAGCTTGGCTTTTTTGTCCTTTTTTAAATAAACTTTTGTTTGTTCTTAATAAAGTATGGGTCTTCCCAGTAATGTAACATAGCTACACATGAAATTCTGAAAACATCATCATTGCCTGAGCAGCACAGGAAGGCCACCCCCTACACATTTTCCCACAAGGTAACATTAGTATGGATAGGTAGCAAAACAGGCTTTAAATTCTCATTTCTGCTCTACATTGTCCTCAACAGCCCCCCATCCCGCGCACCCTTGGAGCTACTTTCTACTTTTAATGTTTAGCAGAAACTCTCTACTATGTCCCACTTTCTCTCTGAGGGTACTGTTTTCTTAAGTCTGTTTTCTTTTAGAGAATGATATGGAATAATTCACAGTGTATCATAAGGCACCCTTGTCAGCTTTATAAATTTGAAACTGTGAAACTTGAAAGCCTATATTTTGTGTGAGAGATTTGTTGCAACAGAATATATTTTATAGATTGTTTTGTTTTTCTTTGGTTTCAAATAAAACTACATCCTCCCCCAGTCCTTTTTCTGGTCCTGTCCTGTAGAAAGTATTAGCAAGGGAAAAATAATGGCAAACAGAATTTGGCTCCATAATCTTCTTTCAGAGCTGCCCCACAAGTAAGTCATTTCACTCAGTGTTCTCAATGAGGCATATGTGGTATAAACTGTGGCTCGGCAACTGAAAGTAGTTCTACAATACTCCCAGGGTTTTGTATTTTAAGCTATGTATGCATTTTCAAGTGAATTTTCTGTCCTGTGTGGATTAAAAGGAAATTACTTATTGTGGGATTATATTTGGTTTTAAGAATTTAGATGAGGATATTTCTGAATAAAACTTGGAAAGAAGTGTTTTTGTTGTTACAGATAATTTGTGCACACAGACTTTAGAAGGCTTGAAATGACCTTCCAGAGAACTCAACTTGGTAGCAAAGAGGGGACAATTTCTGTGCTTTCAGTTGTCATAGAAACTGGCAGCAAGCTGCACTTGGAATCCAGGGCTGAAGAATTTCAGCAACAGTAAACATTCCGGTTGCATATTCGTTCCCCCCATCTCACCCAGAAAGGAGCTATCCATTGTGATCTCATTATTTTATTCCTGTTTTTAGAGCATGAGGAGCAGTCTGCTTATTTTACTTTTTTGAAATGTCCTTGGTAGAATAAATCTGCAAAATGTGTGGCTTATGTTTGAGATGGACATTTTTCCAGTAGTGTGTCACACAGTTTCTCATTTAGAGATAGGTTGAGTATGATAGTTATTTGGTAAAGTGTGAAAGAAACAAGACTTGATGAAAACTAACAAAATTGACATGAAGAGTATTGGAATCTGGTCACTAATTTAGGAATATTACATCATTAATGTCAACTTAATACTTTCATTTTGAGACACACTGTAGTCTTAATTAGGAACAGATAGCCAGAACTTGAGGTCACTCTCAGGTCCCCTCTGTCCACCTCAAGGGAATGGCTCAGAGAACAGGGGCTCTGGGCTGTGGGGTCCGGGGCATCTGGGAGGGAACCAGGCCACACATATTTCTGAGCTTTTGTTTCTTATTCCCTAAATTGGGTAAATAATACCCAAGTGACTGAAAAGATACAATGAAATTGTGACCTCTTGTACATGGCCCATGCCTAGACATTGGACACCTGGTGATGTCACCAATTCCTGGCTCCAGGTTGGCTCCTTTTAGCCTGTCAGGACTGCAGCACTAATAACAAGACAGCACTGATGGAACCACAAAGGAAGGAGATTTCATCTTTGGGTGAGAACAGATGCAGTGGGAGAGAAACTTCCCATGGAATTCCCAGCCTGTGTGGGTGGGGTTCCACAGTCAGGGAAAAGGGTGAGAGCAGAGAGAGGCTGGCTCATCAAGGAGTGCTCCTGCCTGCCTCCTTCTCAGGAGACAGAGAGGCAGAGAGTTCCCAGGAGGTCATTCAGCGACACTTGTAGTTGTGGTCATGGCAGATGTCACCTGTCCCATGCTTGGGTGGGATTAGCACAGTGGTAGAGGTGGCTTGATGTTCACATGGTAACAGATCTTAGCAGATAAATTTTAGGTCCATCTAGATTGGACAACCCCACCAGTGGAGACGTGTGGCCCAAGGGCATCCTGACCTCCAAGATCCAAGAGAAGGTCAGGGTCAGGGAGAAGCCCAGTCCCCTCTGCATAGTGCTGAGCCTCAGTAACGGCAAGTTTATACCTCCATGTCTCTGTTGGGTGTGTACCTCGTATCTTTCCCCAAATGCATCTCCCATCTACTGAGACTGGCATGCTGTCTTTGCGGCTAACTGCATGCATAAGCCCCTGGTTCCGGTGGAGGCTGGCCTGTGCCATTTCAGTCCAGCAATTAATGAAATTTGAAGGTACGAGTCTAGTGTTCAGTACTCTACCCATTCCCCATAAACTTTCTTTGGTAATTTTCTTTCTTTTATGCTTCCGTATTGATTGGATGAGTTGCTTTCCAAAGGGATAACATACTGTTTTGTAAATACAAGGTGGCTCAAAAATCATAATTCATATACACATATTACAAATATAAAATATAGTAAAAGATAATATAAAAACTTGTTTGCACCTGAGTAACTTGTCATAATATTTGAAGTAAAACTAGAACTATAAGAAAAATTATGTGAGCACTAACTTCAGTATACAATTTGTCCCAGAAGTCACTCACATGGGAAACCTAACAGACTTTTGGGACTCCTTGCATGAAGTCTGAATGTCTATACTGAGGAGATGCTGTGGGAATCTGAGGCACTTATTTGCACATCAGCCGCCCACTTGAGTTCTTCCTTAGGAAGAAAGCCCACCTGGGCCCTGAAGAGTGATGAACTAATCGGCAAGGTGCATACCAGCTCTGGGCTTGGGTTCTTTTACTGTGGTACATAAATAACTTCTATGAAGAATCTGGAGCAGGATGTTTGGGTGTCCCCTCCTTGCTTTCTTCCTTGGCAAGTCTACATTCTGTCTTGGTCCTGAGGTTGGCGGGAGTCTTCTAGAGCGGGAGACGGGGACCCACAGATCATGTAGGAAACCCTGCAGTTGTGAAGAAGGCTGCTGTGGGAGTGACAAGGAAAGACCCTGCAGCTGTGCATGGGGCAGTGGGCGTGGGTGTGGGTGAGTATGTGGTGCTGGGGAATGAGCCCAGGGCCTTTGCACTGAACTAAATTCCCAATTCAATTTTTTTTTTCTTGATTTTGAGACAAATGTTGCTAAGTTGCCCCAGGGTGGGTTTGAACTTGTGATCCTCCTGCCTCAGCTTCCCTGAGGGCTGGGATTATGGTGTGCATCACTCCACCTGAGTAGGACTCTTATAGGTGTCACTTAAGCCAAGTGTTTACAAGTTGGGGGTTGTGGAGGGGCTGCAGAAAGTCCTCCAGCACCGGAGGTGGGCTGCGCAAAGCTAGACAGGAAGGGAGGACCTGGTGTTTGGGGAAGCAGCCGCGCTGGGGTGGGTGTGATGGTGGAGAGGCGTCGTGCCTGCTCCAAAGTAGCATTCTTACTCACTTCTGATAGAAATAACCTTTCCTCTGAGTTAGAGTGGTCACTTAAGTGA
The DNA here is from genome assembly GCA_004027205.1 of Ctenodactylus gundi. NCBI lineage: Eukaryota > Metazoa > Chordata > Mammalia > Rodentia > Ctenodactylidae > Ctenodactylus > Ctenodactylus gundi. The sequence goes on along the minus strand of PVKB01000159.1, from coordinate 797,603 downwards.
AATGACTTAGGTGCCGAAGATTAATATATTAAACACTGTATGGTTTCTCGGACTTGGAAAACCCAGAACACAGACATTCTTTGGAACCATATGAAGTGATAGCTGGAGCCAGGGGAAGGGATAGGGAGGGGGTGGGAGGGTAGAGGATGGGAAGGGATTGTAAAATATGATACATATGTGTACGAAACACCCAAATTCATTGTATTCTATGTATTACATTTGTATATTAATAAAAATAGTAGGGAAAAAAGAAATAACCTTTCCTTCTGGGTGTCGGTTATAGGGTAATTATTAAAATGTCAAAAATTATAAGTAAGCAAGCTGTAGTGGAAGAATGAAGAGGCATCCGAACAATTAGGAGTAACCTAAGCTCCACATATCTCTATAAGCATAAAAAGTACTCATGCTTCTTATTCTTGATAATTTCTTTAGAATTCCAAAAGTTAAATATTTAACATATGTTCACTGATCTTCAAAAGTCTGTTACTACTTTAAAATATTTCTACTTTGAACAGTAGATATAGAGAACATTAAAAGCCATACTGTTTGGTCAGGTGACTTAATGTTGTTCCACCTATGAGCTACTGTAGGTACTACTCAATTTTTATTATGCAGACTCTTTGCAAACTGTATGTTTTAAAAGAACTACATGAGAGATAAAATGATTAAATATCCTTGTTTTGGTTAAAGAAATAATGGTTTTGGAAAAAACAGAGTAAGATTTATTGCCATAATCCATTTTGCTCCAAAGAAAGGTGTATTCTCAATCTTTTTTTTTCTTTTTTTAAGCCCAAAGCTTTCACATTGAGCTCTATTCCTAGCTCATTTTTGTTTTTGACTTTGAGATAGGTCTTGCTAAGTCACTAAGTTGCCCAGGCTTGGCTCATACTTGTGATCCTACTGCCTCAGCCTCCCGGAGTTCAGGATTATAGGCCTTTACCCCAGGACCCAGCCTCTTTTTTCATTCTGTCAAGAAGTTGAAAGACTGACTTCTACTGTTAATCAAGTAGTAATTTCATAGTCTTATTTATATTCTTATTTTAAAAATACAATACATTCCTGTGGGTGACAGTCCCTCCGCTCCTTGGGGCCCTTGTGCCTGCTTCCCTCAGTACTTTCACACTAGGACCTGTTGCAGACACATCAATAGAACCTTAACTTCTTGTGTACACAGGAGGTACTTTAGGAGGCTCAGATTTGAGGCTGAATAAACCAAGACATGGTTGGAGAGTGGTGTACCCTTTCTGCACTTCTTTTCTGAATTAAAAATGCTTTTGCTCCTCTTGGTCCCTCTCTGTGTAGTGAGTAGATGGCTTGTTGGATGGGTGGCTGTGTCCCTGAAATAAACAGCCCAGGTCTTCTGATTCCCAACCAATCTAGCAATCTTTCTTGTATATAGAACAATGTCACGTCACCTGTAGTTAGTTCTCTTCCTCTTTTGTTCTGCTATAAAATGGATTTACAAAGGAGCAGTCCCACAGCTACAGGATACACAGGACGGTGGCATGGCCACATCGCTGCTAGTTCCGCCTTGTCCCCCAGAAGTACAGGCTCAGTTTGATACGAACAGAGGAGAAGAAGAGGGCAGGAGACCAAGGGGCCCAGGACAGCAGGAGGAGCAGAGGAGTGGTCAAGTGGGAGGATGGACGAAAGCACATCCGGAAGGAGGGACAATGTGAGGTGATTGGTGGCCTCCATGGGAAAGTTTTGGTTGAGTGATAGGACAAAAGCCTAGTAGGAATGAGCCAGATAGAAAATGAAGATGGCAGCGTCAACAGTTCTTTCATGAGTTTCCACAAATGGGACTAGGGAATGGAGGGGAAGGTGGCAGAGAAAGTTGTTTTGCTTAAGATGGGTAAAATAGCCTCTACGGAAATAAGTTGGAGAATTTCAGGGAGTGGGGAGCCCCTGTGGCTGCAGAACCAGCTTCCTGTGTCCACTTGGACCAGTGGTCACTCCCCCTCCTGGGAGTTGTTCCTTGTGCTTGGAGGAGAGCCCATCAGACAGTGGCCACGGGCAGAGGATTAGAGCAGACGGGGGATAACAGAGAGTAGAAGGGAGTGAGTTAAGACCAGGAGAGGCCATGAAGGCAGGATAGCGGTTCTTCTTTGAAGACGTTGTCATTTGTAAGTGTTGTATGGCCCCAGTGCCATTTTTCTCTCTCTCTCCTTCCTTGGAATCCGTAGGCAGAGTGTTAGTCTCCACTCACCTATTAATCCTGGGTTCTTCCCAGTGCAGGTCTGAGAAAGCTTTCCTGGAGCTGAGGGAATGTCCACTTTCATACCTCAGGAACCCAGAAAACCGGGCATACAAAAATAACATCTACAGACCCAGGAAAGACTTTGCATGCAGAGATTTGTGTTGCAGTTTCTTCAGGATGAGGCCAGGTGCTATGTTGGTTTGTGTGGTCCCAGTTATGTTTAAAGCGAGCCTATTGTATATCCCGGGGAAGAAATTCCCCAGAGACGCATAGGGTCTTTAAGCCGTGTAGGTACCAGGCTCTGCCAAAGATTGTCCTGGACCTTACCAGTTGCTTCCCAGGAGAATGCCGCCTGCCTGGTTTTCCACAGGGGATTGCTCGTCTGAGTTTCCACAGGGGACTATTCTAGGCTCCCTTCCTCTGACTTTGGTCCCACAGACTCCTGTGTCAAGCAAACCTATCACTTGCTGTTGTTAATTAATAAGAGTGACTGCTGTGGTCTGAATGTTTGTCCCCCTCTCCTCACATTCATTTGTTGGAAACTCACCCACAAATATACCAGGAGGCAGGGCTTTGGGAAGACAGCAGGTCCTCAGGGGTCACCAGGGGATCAGCACCCTTATAAGAGAGGCACCTGGAATTACCTTGTCTCTTCTGTGGTGTGAGGACCCAGGGACAAGGCACAAAGGCCGGCCCTCATCAGAACACCGATCTTGTGTTGTGGGGGGTGGGTTGATCCTGAGTTTCCTGACCCAGGAACTATAAGAAAAAAGTACATTGTTTAGAAGCCACCATCTCACGGTACTTCAGTACTTCGTTATAGCAGCCAGTGGACTAAGATAGTGGCCCCAGCCTTTCTGACATCAGGAATCAGTTTAGTTGAAGACCATTCTTCCAGGATAACCCAGGCGGGGGTGCAGTGAGGGGGCTGCTTGTAATGCAGTAGGTTGTTGGAGGATAGCCTTGAAATGACAGTAGCAGCAGGAGGGGAGTGGGGAGCAAAGCTCCGCCTCCTGTCAATCAGCAGCCGGATTAGAACCTAATAGCCCACTCCTAAGAGGTGGGGCTTTACTTAGCACTCACCCCCTGCTTGCCACTGTTACCTGTCCCTGTGGCCAGGTCCGTCCAAGACACATGGATCAACGTCCAGTGCCAGTCTGTAGCCTGAGTGTTGGGGACTCTGCACTAAGACAGTGACCCAGGCTTCAGTTGAGTATCTTTAAAGTGTTTATCATAGGCACAGTACCTATGAGTACTTTAGTACAATCAGGTGCCCTGAGTGTTCTCCTTCCTGGTTTATTTCTTAGACAGCAAAGTACATTAGTTAGAGCTCTCGTTCTCTAGTGCTAGAATGAACTGAAGGCTGTCCCTCCTGCGAGGTGGTGAGCGCAGGGTGCCTACTGTAGAGACAGGGGTGAGAAGTCTGCCTTCTGCAGAAGGTGACTATGAAAATTAGATTGAAACTTTCAGAGGACTCAGAACACCGACTGGAAGAGGTTCAGCGCTTAATGAGTGATAATGACAAAAGCTCTCCAGAGTAGAGGGGTTAACTGTTTAAAATGTGAGAAAAACAGATCTCCTCTTGTTGTGCAAGTAGTGCTGTAAATGGCAAAGAATATCCGAGCACCAGTTGTGCTTATATGCATTGTGATCGGTTGTCCTCTCACAGTGACTAACGGGCCATCCTCTCCCTTCCCAGCATCAGTGCACTGGGTCCTTCCTGCTCACGTATTACTTGTACTGTTGCTAATCCTGCAAGTTGAATTTTTTTCCTCCACTTCAGCAGATTAAATCCAGGGCCTTCATACCGAGCTCCATCTTCAGCATTTTTGATTTTATTTTTTTTTAATTTTGAGGCAAGATTTTGCTAAGTTGCTAAGTTGCCCAGGTGGGCTTCAGCCTTCTACCATGCTAAGATAACAGGTCTGCATCCTTGGGTCCAGAAAATTGAATTTTTTAAAAAATGGATGATGTCTGCAATTAACATGCAGAGGTTTTTGTTGCTGTTGTTGTTGTTGTTGTTGTTGTTTTGGTTTGGTTTTTTGGGGGGCGGGGGGGGGAGGGGATGTAAGGAAAGGGGAACACTTTGACTCATGATGCTTCCAAGTGACTTTGAAGAGCTCTGCAGACAAAGAAACATCTCCTTACTTGGGTTATTTATGGACCCTGATCTATAGAATCAAGATAAGAGAGTGCATCTCTCAGAATGAAAGCTAGCCAGGTCTCCATCCAGTCAGCAGTGGGTTTTCCGAGGGCTCTTAGTGGTCGTAGGCTCTCTGCCCTCAGGGAGCCAGTGGGCCGGGAAAGAGGCAGAGCTTTCACAGTGAGGCTGCCCACAGCGCTGTCCTACCAGCTCCGCTGCTTTCTAGAAAGCCAAAGCTAAGTTATAAGGAAGTGTAGCTTTTCTCCTGACGGCAACTGCGTGAGTAGCATTTTACAGTTTGTAAAACACCTTTTTTTTTTTTCAATATTAGGGCTTGAGCCCAGAGTTCTTCACAGTTTGCTGCATCCCCGACCCTTTGTGTTTTACCTTGAGACGGTATAGTTAAGTTGCTTCAGCCTGGCTTGAACTTGTGACCCTTCTGCCTTAGCCTCCTAGTGCTGGGATTACAAGGCCTATGCCACCATGCCTGGCTAGTGAATTCACATAGGTGAATCTGGTTTGATACTCCAGCAAGCTAACAGAAAAAAAAAAAGCCCTTTTCCTCAGAAGAAATGCATCTCTGTGTGTTTAAGGAGCTCAGAGTTGCTGTGAAAATGAGCAGTAGGCCCGGCTGTGCTGACTTCCAACTCCTAGATCCTCCTGATATTACTGCTTTTCCATCAGTTCAGTAAAACCGTGGAAATAGATTGGAGTGTTACAGCCAAACCTGTTTACTGGACATCATAGTCATGGAGCCAGAACTCCAGTAGGATCCCAAGATTTGATACTTGTTAGCTGTTGAAACTTTCCTTTTACAAAAAAGGACCTGTTTTCCTTTTAGTACTGTTCGTTGTTACTGATCTTGGCCAATATGATATCATAAACATTTCCTCACTGTCTTTGAGGTTTTATAGGTGTCTTTCCAGTACTTGTCACTTAGTCAGTAAGTAAGCTGCATGCAGATGTCTCTTTCCCTTTAAAGTGGGTAATGTTGGATAGTTGTCATTAAGCCTTTCTGAACTCCTGACCAGGGTGTAATTACTAGTTTTACCCCATGCTTGGTAGGTAGAGGAGTATTTAACAGGAAGAGAGGAACAAAAATGATTCTGTTTTAGTAACCCTTATTTTTCTAATCCTCATTTGAGTGAATAGCATATTTCACTATTGTGAGGACAGAACTCAGACCTGGGACAGCATGGGGCAGGGGCCTGTGCTGCCTGTGCAGCAGGATTTTTGTGTCTGGAGCTCATACCTGAACCACAGCCAGGCAGTGCTCCATACCTGTGTCTGGTGGCCTGCCCAATGACAGCTCAGTCTCCACCTTTGACAGAGACCCATCAATCTCAAGGGCAGATTCAGTGACTAGGGAAGGAGCACAGAAACTCCAACTTAATAGTGATGTGCTGTCCTTGCCCTAAATATGTTAAGTTCCAGTGGTCTGTTGCAACTGGACTGGTATGTTTTGGGGAAAATAATACGTAAGATAAATTATTGCTTTGTTTATAGAAAGAACACAAGTGTAGTACTTTTCTGTATAAGTCTTGATCCATGTGGAAAACTGAACTTAATACAGGTCATTTTCATTTTAATAACATGTAAAAGTTATCTTCATGTAAAAATTTTTCAAGGTAAATTGATTTATCATACTTATTAGAAATTTATTTTTAAAGTGGATACTTTAAATAAGAAACAAATGTTAGCAGTGTTCACAGAGTTTTCAGTAATAAAGTTTAATCTCTTTTATGGTCAGCAGATACTGGCCATGAAGTCTTCTTAATCTTACATCAAAGTATTAATCCTTCAAGAACTAAACTAAATTAAAAGCTCTACAACATGACTGTTAATGGTGAAAACAAAAACAAAAACATGTTGTGGTTTTGTTGTTCTTTTTCCTATGAGACTTTATGACTACTTCAATTGAACACAGCATTTTTTAAAAAATTCCATGGAGAGTCAAATAGAAGTTCCAGTCTGTGTCCTGAGCCTGTGGCCTGAAGGTCCCTGCTCACTGTGGAATTAGGGAAGAACACGTTGGCAGGAAGGGATTCCTTACCAGCAAAGACCCTGAGATTTAACCTGAATTGGTGTGTGAAGCCATAAATGACTATTTAAGATTGTACTTCAAGTTACTTATCTCAATTTTCAAAGAAAACTATTTTTCCTACTTATTTTTTGTAGTTTTGTTAAATCTATTTATATGTGTGTATATATATATATATATATATATATATATATATATATATATATATCCTAAAATTAGACTATATATAAACTATATGTAAGAAATGTTGACTGAAATGTACACTGTGGAAGCAACTCTTCGATAGTGTTTCTTCAGTCCTACTGTCTGTCCTCAGTAATCACACCACTTCTGGTTTCTTCCTCAATAAGGCCTGGCTTTCTCTCATCTGTGGATGGCAGACACTTCTCTGTAACTCTCTTAGACCCACCAGCTCAGGCTGTGCTCACCCCAAGTGCTCCCTCGTCATGCAGAATTCATATATTGCCATGATATCACTGGGTATCTGTCTTCTCATCCTGTGCTTTGCTTTCAAGTTTATATTCTACAAAACTAAACTCAGAACTTTTAGCTAGAGTTGATTTAAGCAGAAGCAATGGCTGTGCCTTTGGCTCAGAAATACTCTTTATTCTAGATCCAAAGTGGCCCTTGTGTTGAAAAGGAAGAAGACAAACTTTTCTTTTTTGCAGATGGCATGATTTTCTACATAAAAGACCCCAAAAACTTCTTAAAGAGACTTAGAGCTAATTAACAAATACAGCCAAATTGTAGGATACAAAAGTGTTACCAAAAATAGCATTCCTCTATACTAACAACTCGCTGAGAAAGAGTTGAGGAGAATAATCCCATTCTCAATAGCTCCTCAAAAAATTAAATACCTAGGAATAAACCTAACCAAGTCTATAATAAAAACTATATTAGGCTGAAAAAAAGAAATTGAAGAGAACATTAGAAAATGAAAGACAATCTCTGCTCCTGGATAGACAGAATTAAAATGGCTGTACTGCCAAAACTGATACACAGATTCAGTGCAATTCCTATCAAAATTCCAGCAACAATTTTTTTTTTTCACAGAACTTGAAAAAACAACCCTAAAATTTATATGGAACCAAAAGAGACCTCGAGTTGCCAAACCAATCTAGAGCAACAAGACAAGAGCAGGTGGCATTCTGACTCAGGACATTAAGTTCGATTACAAAGCACAGTGATAAAAGCCATACACTATTAGCACAGAAACAGCTAGTTTGACCAGTGGAACAGAGCAGAGGATACAGAGACAACCTCAAGCACCCCCAGCTATCTGATCTTTGACAAAGGGTCCAAAAACATACACTGGGAAAAGGACAGCCTCTTCAATAAATGGTGCTGATAGAACTCGTTATCCATGAATCTAGACCACACCTATTGCCATGGACTAAAATCAAGGTGGATTAAAGACTTAGATATTAAAACAGAAATACTGTCTGGAGGACAAAATAGGTAAAAATCTGGAAGATATGGGCATGGGCAAAGACTTTCTCGATAGGATACCTGATGGAAGAGAAGTAATCCCCAAATGGGATTATAACAGATTTAAGGACTTCTGCATGACAAAGGCAACAACATAGTGAAAGGAAAAATGACAGAATGGGAAAAAAATTTTTTTTACCACAGACATCTTGTGCAAGGGGTTAATAAATAGAATATAAAAAGAACTAAAGAAAATTAGACTCCTGAAAATCAAAGACCTAATTTAAAAATGGGCAATTGAAAAGAAGAGACGGTTCTTGGAGACGTACAGATGGGCAGCAAATGCATAAAACAAATGTTCAAAAGAGAAACACAAAGCAAACTACACTGTGACGCCATCTTACCTTCGTGATAGTTTCTATCGAGAACTCAAAAGCCATCGATGCTGGCAAGGTTGTGGCGGAAAGCAGCCCTTTTACATTGCTGGTGGATTGTAAACCGGTGTAGCACAGTGGAAAGCAGTATGGAGATTTCCTCCAAAAACTGAAAATAGAAATCCCATTTGACCCAGCAATACCTCTTGTGGGTATCTTTTCAAAAGAGTTAAAAGCACCGTATAACAGCAGAGATACCTGCACACCCATGTTTATAGCAGCACAACTAAGAATAGCTAAGTCATGGAAGATGCCAAATATCCATCAATAGACCAACTAAATTTTAATATTTTGGTATATATACACAATGGAGTATTACTCTGCTGTAAAGACAGATATATTTGAATCACTTGTAGGTAAATGGTTACAACTTGGAACCATCATACTTAGTGAAGTGAGCCAGACTCAGGAGATTGAATATTGCATAGTTTCCAAGGTTTCTCTGAGAAATCCAGAATATAAATAAATGAGTCAAATGAGTGAGATTTTGGAAGTCAGAGAAGGTGAGTGAGGGGTGGGAGAGTGGGAAAGGGGGCAGGGAAGGGAATGTTGTTGCCATATGTATGTGCACAAAATTCTCAAGTTTAGGGTAACTCTTTTGGCTTCACATAAACATACTAGTAAAAATAGGGGAAAATGATAAAAGGGCTACAAAATAGTGTGGAAAATGTGTTACTTTTGTTTTTAAGTATATGTGGATTTATTGATAATAGCTAGAATAAATTCTAAAATACTAATGTATGTGAAGGTGGTGAGATCATAGGTAATTTTTACTTTTCACTGTTTAAAAAGTTGCTTTTAGTAGATTATTTTTAACAACACCATACCTTTAGCACTCTTACGATATTACAGCTTAATATTACTCTTTTGGTCTAAATGTTTTACTGCTGGAATTAGAAAACAGTTTTACATAGCAGAAAAACAAGTTTTCTTACCAGTCAAAGAAACTATTGGTCTCACATGATGCGGTGTGACCTGTGCTGCTGGCTGTTCCGCTTGCCACGGCTCACCAGCGCGTAGGGGAGGCCTTTGTCCTCAGCTCGCTTTCCCTGCTCGTAAATGCAGACAGATTGTCAGTTTTGTTTTCATGTCAAACTCTGGCAGTCTGGTTATTCATATCTCATTTTTTCTTTAAAAAAAAATTTAGGGCCACTTCAGAGTGTCCTACGCTATAGGGCAGCCCGAAAGTCTGTTAAACTTTCCTATATATGATGATTTTTGGGACACCCTGTACGTTGAACTTAGCGTTTGCAGAATTTTTCTTATAGCATTAATTTTACTTGAACTGTTACAACAAATTATCCTGAGTAAACAAATACCTTATGTATATATTTTTAAACTCTATATTTTGTTACTGAAGGAAGAAAAACGCAGCAGTACGTCCTGTGTTGGCTTCATGGCACCCAACTAGTTTTTCTTTAATATGACCACTACCCTCACAAATTGAAGTCAGACCATCATTACTACAGATTACTTTTGGAAGAAATATCCTGAAGAAAAAGAAAATTAGAAAAAAGTTTAAACAGTTTTTTCAAACCACATTTATAAATATTGCCATATCTAGAATGTTTGAAAGACATGAATTCACCATTAATGAGAAAAATAGTTTTTTACTAGCAACAGAAAAAAATCAATAGTTTATCAAATCAACTTTTCTATTTTTTAGACACTTTTATATATGTGGTGATCTCTAGGACACCCAGTATTTATGTAAAAATGTAAAAGTAAATTATCAAAATGAGGTAAGGGATAAAGCTTCTTTCTTTATCTAAACTGTCTATAGTATCTAAACTGTCTCAGAGTTGATTTTCATCCATTTGTTTTCCAGAACATAACTGATAATGGCATTATGATTTAACTGTTACAGTTCTACTCAGTGATAAAATAATTTTGGTAGTTTTCTTCTATGATCAAAAGAATATTTAACTCAGGAGCCAACCATTGGGCTTTCAAGGTTTCCATGTGACAGGTTAATTCTATTTTGACTTATAATCCCAAGTAGTATCCCAGGAAGCAGACGTGAAACCAGCCCATGTGCCCCAGCACCATTTGTGCGGGTCAGAAGTACTGTGTTCCATGGTGACCCAGTAGAGAGTACATGCCTGCCACACACACAATTGTTTTTGCTGCCTGTACTGCAGAGAGATGCTGTTGTTTCATGTGTGATAGGAGTCCCAGTCTACACTGTATAAGAAAAGCAGGTTGTTTGGTGAATATTAATCCTTTCTTTTACAAACTAAGCAGATAAACAGACATCTCTTTTTAGCTTTTTATCTAAACATTGATTTTAATAGATAAACAATTTCAGAATTCTACCTGAAACTAAAGATTCAGAGTTTTTCCTCATTTATAAAGTACAAACAAGTAGGTAGCTTTCCAAATTTGTTACATGTCACAGACAGAAAGCAATCCACAAGAAGACATGCCATGCTTAGTCATGGTGCCCTGGGCTGGTAACTGTCACCATTCTACCACCAGTAAGATATCTAATTCTCCTAAGTTATGTATTCAATGTTTTAGTATATTACTCCTATAGAAACATAGTGTATCAGTGCCTTCTGGTAATAAAACAGTATGGGTATTCTGTAGCTGATGACAGAAAGAACATGCTAATTACTCAACAGCTGCATGTGTGTTTTTACAAAGTATCACAACCTGTAAAGGCCACATCTCTTCTGTGATGCTAGGAATAGCACACTGACTTTACAGAAATTTTCAAAATAAAAGAATAACTATAGTATTTTATTTACGATTGTTTTATTTCCAGGTCAAAAGCATTCACTATTAAAAAGTGCAGCTATTAGTGCAGAGGGAGACTGGACCCCTCAGGGCTGCCCTTTGCCTGGGCTATTGCTCTAGGGACCCAGGCTGATCAGTCTGCCTTCTTCCCGGTTGCCACTGCCTCAGAGGCCCAGAGCCTTGTTCCTGACAGGGCTAGAGAGTACACTTGCTGGGTAGGGCAGGCTGCACAGGTTAGGCTGTGACTACTCGCCTCTCACGTTGCATCATACAAGGGGTGCAGGAAAGACAGTGAATGCGTAGATTTTTTAAAAGCTGATTGTAGGAAAGGACACATTGCCAGTAATGATAAGACAAGTGTGTTGGAAGAGAGGGAGTGCACAGGAGAGGGATTCATGGCATTATGTCTTTTACTGTAACATTGTTTTTATAAATTCACCTCATATTTTCCATCTTCACACATACGTGCACCCACCAACTGCATGAAAATGAACAACCACAAATTGATTTACTCACAGACTCCCCCCTCAATTTTTGAGGTACATAGATTATGATATTCCACTAGCCTTCTAACAGCATTTTAAACTTCTGTGCCATTTTCTATATTTAGAGTTGCCAATATAATGATTTCTGGTCCTTGATTGAGGGTTAAGTTTGTAGTTATGTGTGCTATATTTCCGGGTTCATTTGATTTTTACCAATTGCTGAGCTGATAAATTTCTTTTTCTTTTTATGTGATCTGAGAATTGAACCCCAGGGTCTTAGCACTGAGCCAGCCCCTTCACCCCCCACCAAGCCCTTTTAAAACTTATTTTGAGACACAGTTTTGTTATGTTGCCCAGACTGAACTGGAACTGGCAGCTCTCCTGCCTCAGCCTCCCAGAGTGCTAGGATTGACAGGCTTGTGACACTATACCCACCCACCCACCCCTTTTTAAAAAATTGATCCTTACTTGTATTTTCAGAAGTGTACCTTGGCTCTGTCTCTCCCGTGGCACCCACCCTTCCTTGTCGTGGTGGTGGGAGGCCAGTTCAGCTCCTGAACTATCTTGGCCACCTTGTAACTATGTCCTGTATGTGACAGAAGTGCAAACAGAATTGGAACCAGGCTGAGCTGGTTCGAAGAGAGGTCTGTGGCTGTGAAGTTACAGGCATCTGCAGCAATAGATAGTAAAAGTTCTTAGCCATTGCTGTTGACAGTGATAATGGCAAGCTTTTCAGGGCCGGGGTGGGGGTGGAGTGGGGGTTATGTGGGTGTGTACCTCCAACCTCTGCACGGACCTACATTCCCCAGGTTATCTTTTATTTATGACAGGATCTTGCGAAGTTTCCCAGGCTGGGGTCACACTTGTGATCCTTCTGCCTCAGCCTCCCGGAGTACTGAAAACTCAGGCCTGAACCACTGGGCCCAGCTGGTTTAAGAGATTTTTAAAAGGCTGAAGGATTGCTGGTTTAAGAGATTTTTAAGGGGCTGGAGGAATGGCACAGCAGTAATCCCAGCATGAGGAGAACTGCCATGAGTCCAAGGCAAGCCTGGGCGAGAGAGAGAGAGAGAGAGAGAGAGAGAGAGAGAGAGAGAGAGAGAGAGAGAGAGAGAGAGAGAGATTTTTAAATAAAGGAGTAGGAGCTGCCTGCCCACTGCCAAAGGTACAAGGAGCTGAGGAGTCATAGGGGTCTGGGTGGGGTTTGAGAGAGTTTAATGTCAGTAGCAGCCTCAGGGATAAAATTACACATTTTTGTCATTTGTTTAGGGAAATCCAGAGTACTTGAGATGCATCAGTGGCTTCATCTCACCTGTTAGAGCAACTGAGCTTTCTGAGCAGCACGTGCCACTTTCTGAAGTCTGCATTGCTGTGTGTGTGGTTTAAATTTCTATGCACGATGCCAGTGACTGACAGAAGGTGATGGAAGCTTTCCATATCTTCAGAGAAGCACTGAACTCATAAGGCCTTGGGATGATTATGATGCTTGGAAAGCTTATATCTGAAAAATTTCTGGGACTGGGGATTTTTTTCATTGAGCTTCTTTACTGACAAGCCCTTCTCCAAGATGGCCAGGAGCAGCTCCTGTCCGGTTCCCCCTCTCAGTGGTGAAGGGCTCATTTTCCATCTCAAACTTTCAAACATTGTTTAGAAAGTTTATCAGAATATAGTGTGTTAGTGCTTCATTTTCTTCTGAAAGAGGGAGAATTTTGAGTTACAGATGTGAGTCACAATTCAAAATCACTACAGAATGAGACTCTGTCTCAAAAAATCAAAATCATCTAGGCAAGGAACTTGTAACATTTTTATAGAGCAGACACCTCTCAAGTAATCCCAAGTGAAGCTGTGGGCTCTAGGGGCTCCCCAGGGCTCGATCAGATGTCCCCTGAGGAAGGAAAGCGGCAGCAAAAACTGGAAATGGTGGCACTAGTGCAGTAGAGAACTCTGAGGGAGATATCCCTTGGCAGTTTTTGTTGTGTATTTAACCAAAGTTAAAGCCTAAGAGATTTTTAATCAGATTAAAGTCTCCAAATCCATTTAAAAACAAAAGGTCCTGGGTAGGTCCCCTCAGCATAGATGACTCCCAGGTTCCTTACTCCTCGAATCATTCAAAGCAGGATTCATTTAAGAATAGCAGTGGAGAAACCCTGTTGGTGTTTGAAATGCCTGGGGTGCCAATGGAATTACACATGTGTTGGCCCAGTGCCACTGACAGATCACATGTCCTGGATCTGCGGAAGCTGGAAGAGTGCACATCTGGCCTCTTACTCCAGCTGAAATGTGCAGTAAAGAGTTACAGGAAGGGGCCTCTGATCCACACAGATGCTGCATAGGGCTGCGCGTGTGTGGCCTTGCTTTAGAGCAAGCACCTTGGCCTAAGAACAGCCAACTAAACAGTTCCAGCCATCCTTCCTCCCACTGAGTCTTTCCCACTCAGCTCCACATCAAGAGCGGCAGAAGTCCTGATGAAACTGACTGGGACCGGTGAGGGACCGATTTCCCACCCACACTGTGCAGCCAGCTCCGGCCTGTACAGGACGTGGTGTGACTCCTGGTATTGCTTTGCTTTGCTTTTTTGGTGCTTTGGGCCACATAGAAGCTAAACATATGCTTCCCCACTCAACTGTACCTCAGCCCCAGTAGAAACCCTTTGATTGGAAGAATTTGGTGTCTGCTTCAGTATAGAAACACTTAGTAAAAACTGTGATGTTTTAGGTCACATCAGAAAAACCACAAATCATTTTTAGCATTTTTTACTTTCACAATTAAATGACAAGAGTAATTACACATTCTGGGCTTTTATATTTTCCCACTACATTATGTGTTGAAGTTAGTGTTTTCTTTCTTTTATCCTAAATCATATTAAAATTTTCCAGAAGGCAAATGCTTTTTCTAGAGAAATGACATGTAATTATTCAGATTGTTATCATAGAAGGAAAAGAAAATGACTTGTTAATAAATTGGATCTGAATATTATTCTTTTCCATAGACATGCATTAGGTTTTTGGACTATTTATTTGTTTGTTTTTTTGAGAAAGGATCTCACTGTGCAGTCCAGCCTAGTCCTGACTTCACGGTGTAACCCAGGCTGGCCAAGAACTCTTGGAAGTCGTCCTGCTTTGGCCTCCTGAGGGCTGGGATTACAGGCTTGCACTACCACACCTGGCTACTGGGTTGTTGAAAGAGTCATGACGCATTTTTTATAACAGATGGCACTACTTCGTTTTTGGAAGTACTAAGGGTCAGTTGCATCTATGTTATTGTAAAACTTAGTGACTTGGTTGTGTTTTGGAGATTTTACAAGTTGAAGATGGAAGACCGGACTGCATTTTCACCATGTCTTACTGTTTTTACTTACGTACAGGGAAAAACATGTATCAAGCTTGTGAACAGTTGAGCAGTGTTTACAGTAACAGTGCTCTACAGGAACATCAGTGCCAACAAGGGTTCACAAATTCTGTGCTGGTCATTTTGATCTCACCCTTGCTGTTCATCAGGGAGGGCCACTAAGGTTGATGATGACAAAAATAAAGGTATCGATGGAGTCAAACCCAGGTTACACAACATGAGGGACTGCAAAAACATTTAACATCCATCATTCAAGTGCTCACAGCTACCTAAAGAAGCTGGAATGTGTAAGCAAGCTCGATATTTGGGTTTCTTAAGAACTTGAAGTTCATTTGACAGCCTGTATAAGTGTCTGTGATATGCTCATTAAACCTGAGGAAAACTATCCTTTTTTTTTTAAGCAGTTGGTAACTGATGATGGGAAGTGGATTGTTTACAACAGTATGGTATACAAGTGAACTTGGTCCCAGCATGATTTGTTTTAAACAGTATCAAAAGCAGACATTAATCAGGAAGTTCGTGCTCTCAGGTGGGAGGTGGGAAGGTGGGATTTTAAAGGTGCCAATGTTTTTTGAGCTTCTACCAAGGAACCAATCAATCAATTGAAATGTGTACTGTTGGCAGTTGGACAGTTTGAGCGAATCCATCATCCAGAAACATCCAGAGCTCGTTAATCATCAGGGGGTTGTGTGCCATCATGACAGTGTGAGACTACAACTTTGATCACCCATCAAAAATTATTGGAGTGTGGATGGGCTGTGTTGCCTCGCTACCATACTTGCCTGACTTTTGCTTTCCAAAACTCCTTGCATGGTGTATTGTGCAGTTTAGATGAGACTGTAAATCAGAACCTTGTTTAGTTTTTTACCGATAAAGACAGGTCCTTCTGTGAAAAAGGCAGGAAGCTCACTGAAAGATGGCGAAAGGATATGGAACAAAATGGGCAGTGTACCATTGGCTGATCTTTGTTCTTTATATAAATAAATGACCTTTGAAAAAGTCAAAACATGTCATGACCTTTCCAACAACTCAATATTGTGCAGTGCTAGGGAATCAAACCCAGGGCCTCAGCTTTCCAGGCAGGGGCTCTAATCACTGAGTTATGCCCCAGCCCACATTATTTTTTTTTAAATGTATTTGCTTGTGGAGAATAGTGTCTTTGTGTTCACTATGCGAAGCTGCCTCATTCTGTGGAGGGAAGGGTTTAGGCCTTGGAGGGAAGGGAAGATGATTGGACTCTAGAGGCAGACTCAGGCAGATCTCTGCTCCATCTTGAAAAGTTGTGCTGTGTCAAGTTAAGTCAACCTTTCCAAGCCTCTGGGCCCTTGTTTGAAAACCAGTGATGACAGTATGACCTCAGTAGCTGGAGAAGGTTAGTGCCTTGGTACAAACTAGAAAAGTTCATGTAACTAACTGTGCCTCCTTCCGTCAGTAATATCAGACTGGAAAAATGCCATTAATATTTATAGCCAAATTTATACAGTTTATAGGGAAATGCCAGGAGCAGTTGTCCAAAATCCAAAAAATAAAACCTAGTTTATACTAATGAGTACACATAGGAATTACAATCAAAATATGGTCCACAGAAAGTACCTAGAAAGGCCAGTTAGAACGAGTCTGCAGCTTGGTGCCAAATGAATTTAAGGGTATTTTGGGGTAAAAGGGTTTTTAAAAAATCTTAATCTAATCTGAGTGTTAAGAGGCACATTACGTGGAAAATATGTAATGACTAATTTTGTTGAGTTTGGATATTGTCCCAGACTTGCTGGCTTCCCTGCTCCCCCTCCCCTTTAGTAGAGATATAGGAAGCAGGAGGTTCTTAATTCTTGAAATATGGGAAATAAATGTTAGTGGGTACTTACTGCATGAGAAAACAATGAATTTTTTCAAGAATTGTTTGCTGGATTACTACCCCTGAGAAAGTAGTTTAATTTTTGGAAGCAGTGAGGGTAATAAAAATCCTAGCTGGGACACGGGGCGACTTTCTTTCTCCCCTGCAGGCAGGAGTCCTAACACATCTCCCTGCAGTCTGCTGCATGTCCTCTAACCCAGCCATGTCACTTCCTTTACCATAGTGCCCATGAGAGCCGTAGAGTACTCTGTTGTGAATCACACTTATTATAAACCAACTCCCTGTGGCGTTAGGGCTGGAAAACAGGTGAAAAATCCCTGGCCATTTGGCTTCCAGGCCCATCTAAGGGCCCAGGTCCATATCCTTCAAGTCCTTTTCACAGAATAAGGGTAAGCAGGTGATCTGGTAGCAAATAGTGCATGTATTCCAGTGAGTTATAAACTGGGCAGGCAAGCACTGGAGGCAGAGCTCCCATGTGCCCTCGGTGGCCCAGCCTGACTTTTCTCCATTAGAGATCAGAAGGACACAAGACAAGGAACTTGTCAGCCTCTCAGGCTAAAGTGGGAAAACAGGGTGAACTAGGTAGCAACGTGGTCTTTGGTATGGCTGGTGCCTGAGGCCTCTGTCAAAGGCTTCTGACATTTCCGTGTGGTTTTCTGCTTCTGTACACACTCCTGAGACCCATGGTGAATTTTTGTGCAAATCTTCACCCAACATGCTTCAGGCTTCAGAAGTTAGAAACAACTGACTTAGTGATCTTTGGATCAGCATTGGCAGACACACTCTGAATGTTGTTGTGAATTTTTTGTCTGCAATTACAGGGCACATGAAGAGGAAAATCTGGGACTCAGTTTATAGATTTGTCCTAAATAGTGCATGGCACTGAGCAGAAACACAAAGGGCCACTGGCCACTTCCTGACAGAGTGTGAGGGGTACAGATCCGAGCAGCAGAGCGGCACCCAGGTTGGTTATACCCAGGACTTGTGTCACTGCGCTGTGCCTATCCTCATTCCTCAGTGATCTGACTTCTGGGATGCCCAACCTCAGTAAGCAGGCAGATGCACAGGTTTGGAGCTTGCACATAGTGGGAGTACCTGTGCTTCCTCTGAGCACTTATCTCAGTGTCTGCCCTACAATGCAGGTGCTCATTTCCCATGGCTTTCACGGCATCAGTGATTACCTGAGGAACACTGCTTCGCTGGCACCTGAGTGAGCTGAAATATTTAAAATAATAGTGACTCAAATGTAGCAACTGCCCCATAGTAACCAGAGCTGGGCCATTTTGACACCTCCCTTACAGTAGAATCTTCTTCTGTCTGTATCACTGTTTCCATGGGAACATCCACTCCAGACTCCAGTGGGAGGGAATGTCCTCATGTCCTATGCTTGGTGCCGGGATGACTAAACCGTTGCAGGCACCTGCTGTGTAGAACTGCCACCTTGCCCTGGGATCGGGGCCAGGCTAGGCACAGGACTGTGGGAGCTGGAACAGGAGGAGACAAGGGAAAGGTCAGGGTGACAGCTCCTATGTGGGACATGAGGAATGGAAGACAGGCAACTCTGATGAGCAGGCCAGGTTTCTATGACACAGGGCATGATTGTCTGTGTAGCCCCGGAAGGAGCTACAAACAGGAAGGAGCCACACTGTCCAGGATTGAGGCCCTCCAAGAATATGACTGGGGTAGGCAGGTCCATGGAGCTGCGCCTGTCCCCTCTTACAGCCCCAGCTATTAAAGACATGAAAACATGGATATTGGACTTCTCCATGTAACACCCAGCCCAGAAGACGTCTTTGGTCAGGAACTCGGACACTGCGCAGGTTTACATGACCCACTATAATCCATGCCTAGTGTTGGGATTGCTCGATGAGTTTGCAGTATTAATCCTGTGCATGTGTTTTATGTTCACTTACTGTCTAAAAGCTCAATGTAAAATATGAATTCAGATAGGAACATGTGTGGTATATACTAAAGCCTATCTAATTAGGAATGTGGAACCTAGATGAGGGTACAGAGGAGTCAGGTTTATAGAACCAGAGCATGGAATGGCATATGCCAGGGTGGGGGTGGGTGGGAGATGTCCTACTGCTCACGTGTGTGGCTCCTGGTGCTCTGGTGTGTGGGGAGACGCTGCGTAGCATCAGCCTGCAGTTAACCATACTGTGTACTTAAAATGTGTTACTTGTGCAACCTGTATTTTGCTATTCAAAAATGACCCCTGGGTTTCTTTCAAATGACTTGTTCCTTTGAAGAGAGGAGGCTTTCAGTGAGATCGAGTCTTCTTCAGTGAGTTTCCCAGGTTTAAGATTTCTAATGGAAAAAGCACTGATAGTAAGTGTACTTCAATCCAGATTTTTAATTTAATGAGACAGTATATTAATGTCTGACTTTTTTTTTTTTTTGATGGTGCTAGGGTTCAAGCCTAGGGTCCTTACTCTGAGCCATATCTTCAATCCTTTTTCTGTTTTTGACTTTGAAACAGCGTCTTAGTAATTTGCCCAGCCTGGACTCCAACTTGTGATCCTCCTTTCTCAGCCTCCCAGAGTAGTAGGATTGTAAGCCTGAGCCACTAGGCCCAGCCTATTTTTGATACCTGATTATTATCCCAAGAAGGAATAAAGCATGTTCTGTCTTTAGTAAACAAGAAGAACAGATCAAGAAATACATCTTATGAGTCAGAACTCTTCTGTTTCTTTCCTTCATGTTCTCTAGTTGAGGGACAAATAAATCTAAAATTTGATAAGATTATCAGGCCCAGCTGACTGAGGGAAGGAAAAGCTGTCTGTACATAGGGTCAGCCATCAACAGAGCTCTGTCCATCAGCCCAGACACTGCTCACCTGTCCTCAAGCCATGTGGTTGTGGTCCTGTGGGGACCTTGCTCAACTTTGGGGGGACAGACCGAGTTAGTGGGGGATCTTGACAGTACTTGGGGCTGGCAAGGCTGCTGAAATTGTTCCGTTGTCTCTAAGAATCACAAATATTGTTTTAACCTCAGACATTACCTTAATGAAAAATTCAGGAAAAAAAAAGGAAAGAGAGACAGCATATACACTGAGCAATAGGGCTTGATCATGTATATAAGATATTTTAATGCCATGGAACATTCATAACTTAATGAAAATTACTCTTGGGTAAATAGCAGTTACATGAAGCAATGTAACAACTGCTGATGCTGGATCTATAAAATCAGTAGGTGCATAGGCCCAGTGGTACAGGCCTGTGATTCCAGCACACTGGGAGCTGAGGCAGGAGGATTTCAAGTTCGAGCCCAGTGTCGGCAATTTAGTGACTGAGGGAGATGCTTTGTCAAAATAAAAAATAAAAACAGCCTGGGGATATTGTTGAGTGTACAGGCCCTGAGCTCAAGCCTAAGTACTACAAAAAAAGAAAGGCGTATAAACTGTAATAGTAGTAGGATTGTGATACATTAAAATTTGTCTTGTTTAATATATTTTATATAATAATATGTCAGAAATATTGGTTTACTTTATTGTGATATTTTTCCCTTCTCAGCTGACCACACACTCCATTTTTTCTGTGCTCTGGAGACCAGGAACATGACCTGACCTAATGACCAAGCTTGGGGGTTGTGGGCAACTGGCCAGGGTGCCATGGAGCTCAAAGTCTGGGTGGATGGAGTGCAAAGGATCGTGTGTGGGGTCACCGAAGTCACAACTTGCCAAGAGGTTGTCATCGCCCTCGCTCAAGCAATTGGTAAGGGGACTGTTGGTGTCTGTGGTGAAGGCACTTTACACATTCGTGAGTGCGTGTGCATGTGTGCATATGTGTGAGAATCTCAGGCACACTTCTGCTTAGCACCATTTCTCTGGGTTTATAAAATCTCTGCAATGTTTATTCCTGGACCTCCAGATTCCATTGGCCTTGAATCTGGAGACAGCACTGCCCTCTCCTGATATGCATCCTAGACAATGGTTTCTGGACCTGCAGATATTTCCTAATCCAAAACATTAGGTTCCTACTTCCTAGAATCCCTCATAGGGTTATTAGCCACTTTAAATCCTCTTGGAAAATGATAAGTATATGAAGGTCTGCCTCAGTGAAACCAGTAATGTGGGGTAAGGTTTGTTTGTGTCTTAAATCCAGTGTTTGGTGATCCAAAGCTATAGTATATGCTTAAATAAAAAGTAGATTTCATTACAGTAAGGCACATGGCTGTGAATCCCCATCAAAATCCTCCTCCCTTGCTTGGAATACTTTTATCCTCTTATTCTTGTCCCATTCTGAAGCATTTCTGGAAGTCCTCTTTCCTGAGTGTTCTTGATGTCCTTGGTTGACTCACAACTTTTGTAGCAGTTTGTGTCAAATAAAAGTATCATGGAGTGTCAGCATTTTGAACCAGTTTAGGACATTGCAGCTGTGACAGTGTAACTAAACACACTCAAGAAACAAGTTTCTTTTTTTTTTTCTTTTCTTTCTGTTTTATGTGGCGGTGGTAGTGGGAGGAAGGTACAGGAGATTGAACCTAAGGCATTCGCACTGAATGACATATCCATCTCTTTCTGTATTTCTATTTTGAGACAGGATTTAACTTGCCCAAACTACGTTTGAACTTGCAGTCCTCCTACCTCGCTCTCGCCGAGTTTTGGGTTTAGAGGCATGTGCCACCATACCCACTGAGGTGACTTTTTATTGACCACTGGGTATAGAAAGTCCCAACATCATAAGCTGTGGGTTGGCTTCACATTCAAAGAGATGGGAAGAGACAGGATACAGCATGAACAGAGGGATAAGATTCGTGTGGGTCCTGCGTCTCCCTTTAGGAGGCCTTGATGTGCAAGAGACTTTAACCCTGAAAGTTCATGCGTGCTTAGAAGTTTTGTCTAGCTATTGGACCAGCCCCTCCTTGGCATGAATGGGGAGTTCTAAGGTCCATCTATGTTTTGACTAAAACACAAATTTTAGTCTTGCCCCAAATGATAAGATGTAGACAGTTAGGCATTTGCAAGAGTATAAAATTCTCACTCTCGTTAAAAGTACGAAGTTGATTTTCAAACAAGTCTGAAGTGTATATACAATCTACATCCTATCAGTAAACTTGTTACATTGTTGGGAGGGTCGGAATCGCTCAACCAAGGTGTGGAAGGCAAAAATGAATGGGATTTTCAAGCCTGACCTTATACCAATCAAGAGGGTGCAGTTGTCAAGCCTAGCACCATAGGAGGCTGAGGTAGTAATGTTGCAAGTTTGAGCCCACCCTCTGAAACTTAACAACTTAGCAAGACCCTGTATCCAAACAAAAACTAGAAAGGGATGGGAATATATCTCAGTGTGATTGGCCTAGGCTAAAAAAAAAAAAAAAAGCACAGTTACCAAATGACTTCCTGTTGTACTGTTTAGCGTTTGTATATTCCATTTTGACAGTTTTTCTTTTTTGCCTAGGTCGAACTGGAAGGTACACCCTGATTGAAAAATGGAGAGATACTGAAAGACACTTAGCCCCTCATGAAAACCCCATCATATCTTTAAATAAGTGGGGGCAGTATGCCAGTGACGTGCAACTGATTCTGCGGCGGACAGGGCCGTCCCTCAGTGAAAGGCCCACCTCCGACAGTGGGGCCCGGGTCCCTGAGAGGACTCTATACCGACAGAGCTTGCCTCCCCTGGCCAAGCTCAGGCCTCAGGTAGACAAGTCCATCCGAAGGCGGGAGCCCAAGCGGAAGTCGCTGACCTTCACAGGTGGTGCCAAGGGGCTGATGGACATTTTCGGGAAAGGCAGAGACGCTGAGTTTAAGCAGAAGGTGCTGAGTAATTGCAGAACAACTGCCGATGAGCTGAGGAAACTGATCCGCCTGCAGACGGAGAAGCTGCAGTCTATCGAGCAGCAGCTGGAATCCAGCGACATAGAAATACGGTTTTGGGAGCAAAAATACAACTCTAACCTCGAAGATGAGATTGTCCGCCTGGAGCAAAAGATCAAAAGAAATGATGTTGAAATTGAGGAGGAAGAATTCTGGGAAAACGAACTGCAGATTGAGCAGGAAAATGAAAAGCAACTGAAGGATCAACTCCAAGAAATAAGACAGAAAATCACAGACTGTGAAAGCAAACTGCAGGGGTACTTAGCACAGATCCAGGCCATGGAGAGCGGCCTGGAGGCAGAGAAGCTGCAGCGGGAGGTGCAGGAGGCGCAGGTGGATGAGGAAGAGGTGGAAGGGAAGATCGGGAAGGTGCGTGGAGAGATCGACGTGCAGGGCCAGCAGAGCATGCGGCTGGAGAGCGGCATCAGGGCGGTGGAGCGGTCCCTTGGGCAGGCTGCCCGGCGGCTGCAGGTGAGAGGCCTCCGCAGTCCACTCAGCTTTGTTTCCCTTGCTTTGCTCGTGTTTATTTTTGAGACAGGGTTTCACTAAGTTAGTTGCCCAGGGTAGGTTTAAATTTAAAATTCTCCTGCCTCTGTGTTCCAGAGAGCTGAGCTTACAGGCCTGGGCCACAGGGCCCAGCTTTCTTTGTTTTTAAAGAATTGAGTTTCTGTGTGTTTAAGGAATTACAAGTGTAGCTGAGCCCGAGAGAAGTGTCTTCTAGCTCCAGGGAAGAGTCTTGCTAATGGTGTCACTCCTGACGTTGGGTAGTTAGGTAGTAGGTCAGTGTCGCAATGGTGTATCCAACTTTTTTCCTTTGACAGATTGGGAAACTGGCCAGAGGCAGGGGAAAGGCTGGCCCAGGACCACTGTGGTGGCTGACTGCTTATCAGTCCTGTCTCTCACTGCTGCCAGCCTCTCTTCCCTTTCCCTCCTTTCCGTCCCACAGCCTACATCTAACAGCTCTCTCTGATGCATGAGTACGACCTGAGTCTCAGAATGGTGGTGGTAGCTTGACCTCACTGTGGTTGGGGTTCTGGATGAGGCGTCAGCTTCCCCTGCCTCAGAATAAGTAATTTAAAAGGAGCTGGAGCTGTGGTTTAGTGCAAAGTCTCTGGGTTCTCCCCACGTTCCAGAGGGGATGGGGGAGGGGGCACATAACAGGAAGAAGACTGAAAGCTGTTGTCTTTGTTGGCCCTGGGTCCCTTCCAAAGCGTGACAGTGATCTCTCTTGCCCATTGTGCCCATGTGAGCTGGGCTGTTAGAGGTGCACAAGTCCTGCAGCAGAGGGATTGTGGCAGGGGCACCTTCTCTGGCCATTGAGTCCCCAGATTAAACATTAACACTTTGTCTCTAGGACAGAGAACAGGAGCTGGAACAGCTGACCAAGGAGCTGCGGCAGGTCAACCTCCAGCAGTTCATCCAGCAGACAGGGACGAAAGTGACTGTGCTGCCAGCTGAGCCTGTGGAGGTGGAGGCCACACAGGCCACTGTGGACGCAGGTAAGGTGATGGCCACATGCTCCCTCCCTCCCTGTCAGTAAAGGGGCAGGCCTCTACCTGGTCATTCACAGCTAACTTATAAGTGGGTTATTCTAAAAAAAAAACGTTCAACCTCCTTCTTGTTTTTGGGAACAAACTGTAACATTTAGGTTATTTATTTTCTTAGGTGATTGTGTAATTATCAAATCTCCTTTCATAAGTTTTAAGTTGCTCCTATATAAACTTTTTCCTGACATACAGGTCATGTAGATTAATTTTGAATATTAGCATCTTGGTCCCTAATGCCTCTTCTTTCCTTTTCTTTTTTGTGGAGGCATGGAAAGGAGGCAGTATTAAAGTCCACACTCAGAGGAAGAGTGCAGGCCCTCAGGCCTCTTCCTCCCTTTCTTAAACAGCTTTAGTATGAATTTGTGCTGGTACCTACAGAGCAGAGCCCGAGATCAGAGCTGCCCTTCAGGCATCAGCACAAATTACACATGCCCATGGTGTGCGCCGCCAAGAGCCAGTAGCCAGGTGCCTCCCTTCAGAGAGACCACCCTTGCTGTCCCCGGCATTGGTTCCCAGAAACCCTTCTGAGAGGCTGCCCTCTCCCCTGCTGGATGCTGCGGCGTCCCCCTCTCAGCAGGACCTGGCCTACCTGGCCTGTTGCTCAGGAGCCCCCACCTTTCTCCCCCTGAGAAGGAACAGGCCAGTGACTGTCTGTTTCTTGTGCAGAGACACCCTTCCAGTCTGGGTCCCTGAAGCGGCTGACACCCCCACGGCAGCTTCCAAGTAACCTCCGCCTCCTACAGAACCCCATCTCATCTGGCTTTAACCCCGAAGGCATCTATGTGTGACACGAGGTGTCTCAGGGTGAGATGCAGTGATGGTACCAAGAACAGTAACACTTTCTTCCATTTGTGCCAACGACAGACAGAGGATATAGTTCATGAGCCACTGTCCTTTTTTTCTCTATACGTTGCACACCACTCGGAGCCATACCCTGTGCACTGATGCTGAAGAACAAAGAATTCATGTTCACACAACAGTATTGACCTCTGGGTCCAGCAGCTGCCATGCCAAGCCTTCCTGTCTCATTTCTGGCGCTCACAGCATTAGGAAAGCGTTGTACTGCACATATACGTAAATAAACTGTGGCTGAGAAGCAGAGAACCCTGTGATGGGCTCAGTTTAATTTATTCCATGGAACTGACTAATGCGTGAATGTTGGTGTTTTAGTGTTTTTGTTAGTACTCATCCGTGACTGACTTGCGTTATCCACTGTGTGATGATGACCTGTGTGCACATTGCCACACTCCACCATTGCAACGCTTGCTTACGTTGGAATCAGGACGCCGCCTCCTGCACCAGCTTCCCAAGAACCCACTTGTGTTGCTCGTAGGAGCCTGTCCTAGCACCTGCTTGACTAGGTGAAGGAATCCAGATCCCTTTTGAGCCGGAATCCAATCTCTCCTGTGCGATATTTCCAAGCATATAGGTGATCACGTCACAACAAATGCTTTCTGTTTGTTCAAATAGAAGGTGTGCAGTCTTTCTGTACTGCCAAACAGAACCGTGATGGTTGAAGGTGTACCAGGTGTACCCGCAGGCCTGGCGCGTCCCCACACCCATTGTGGCGTCACCATTGCCATTCACCCTTGTGGACCCTCAGAATTCCCGTGAACTACAAATTGTACACAGTGTCCCAGCATTCACTCATGAATAGGGAGAGCAGGAAATTCAAACTACAAATGCCTTTGTAAGGTGACATAAAAATGAATCCAGTTCTTCCCATGAATGGCAACATGTGGGACAGTCTGGTTTCTAAGGGTCAAGCAGTGTACTTTGGGACACCAGTGACACACCAAGTGATACACGTTGAACAACTCGTTTCCCATTGGCTGGTCTGTGGGGACCCCACCCGCAGATTCAGATGTCGCTTGCACACAATTCACACCGTATATTCTGGACTCCTGTGCTTTCTCTTCTCACTTAGAAGGAGGTACATTATACCAAGGAAATAAAGTCACAGTCAGTATTTTCTGTTTTAATTGTGACTTGGATAGGATATTAACCTCCATGCGACACATTTTACTCATAAAACCAAAACAAGTCAACACCTCTCCATACACAGTAGCTTAATTAAGACTGATTAGAAGTACCTAGAAGATGCCACCCGACACCTCACAGCCATTTTACATTCCCTCTGATCAGATACGTGGTACCACATAATGCTTCAGTCTAAAATTTAGGGTAGTTTTTAATTCTGAAGAAACTATATTCTCTGTAGTATTTACACACAGTGAAGTGAATGGATTAATATAGCAGTGCCGTGATAACACTAGGTAAGTCTCCTGCATGAAGGCAGTTTGGATGGTCCAGCACATTTGATTTATTTTTGGTTTAATGAATGCTGCTTGACTTAGGTTTTTTTATGAAAAATTTTAAGAATGGCTGTGAAAACACGTAGAAGTTTATAAAAGCAGACAGCAATCAGTGTTGCCTTGCCTACTCCAGGTGACTAGTAGACCTCAGCTGAAAGATACTTCCTTTGGGTTCTTGAAGTTACCTGATGACTCTTCCCATTCTGCTTCTTCCCACATAACTTGAAGTAGATGGTTCTTATATATCCAACCCTATATACATTTGCTATCGATTTCTAGTAGTTATTTCATATCTACATATATATTTTAAAATAGGATAATTAAAAATCAAAACAGCTCTTGTGGCAGTAATGACTGGATGCCTGATGGATGCCTTATTTTCAGAGTCCCACCTGATACTCAGTCCTTTTGTTCTGAGAAACTGAGACCTTATTCACAAAGAAAAAATTTTATAAATTATATTCTGTTTAGATCAAAATGTTAAACTGTAGATATGTTAAACTTTGTGGTGAGTTGCAAAGATACCTTGATATACCATGAAAAATGCAGAGTCAGTACCTTAGTTATTGTTTAATTATCAGAATTAGTGCAGTAACTTTAAGGAAAGATAGGAACAGCCCACCAGTTTGTGAAAGTCAAACTTCTCCAGCAAATCATCACAGTTCATCTGTGATAATGTCATCAGAATTTCCAACCTGCCAGATCACCTCCCTGGACCTAATTATACCTAGAAATACTGTTTTGTAGCTGGGAAGATATATAAATACACTGAGCAGCTCTCCTTTTTTACTCAATTCTATTACTTCTTGAAGCACATACTTAAGGAATATTTTCTAAATCTGTTTTTAAAATAGAGGGGAAAACTCATTTCTGTGGGAACACCTTACAGTATTTAGTCTTTTTGTGGTTTTTACCTATTGTGAATACATGAGTTAGACTAAATGCTGCATCTTCGATATATTTTGGTAAGAAGCAGGCACAGGTGTACAAAAATACCAAATATAAATTTTTTCATTGGAAATTATTCAGGTTCTAAATAATAGATTACAAATTTGTGTGGTTTTTAAATCATAACTGCAAGTTGTTTTATTGTGTTTTTTCTACAATATTAAATATACTAACACTTTTTTCTTACCAAGAAATAATTTGAGATAACATTGGTCTGCTTGACCTTTTGAATATTGTCATCCTCAGAAAACGATCCACAGTAAGTTACCTGGTTTTTTTTTTTCATTTTTATAAGATACTTTGGATTGTTTGCATTTGTTTTGTCTTAATGCACAAAGAATGCTTTTATATATGAGATTTCAACTGGCATTGATAAAAGTTGCCCCCCTAATTCCTAGTCAATGAGCTAATTCTCGAATTCTATAGTGTAAATTAGTCATAAGCAAATACTAAAGATTGAGAAAAAAATAATCCATAAAAATAAGAATTTATGGCATGAAATGTGAATTAAGACCATGTATCAGAAGGCCAAATGAGCATGTGCTCCACAGTAAAAACAAAATTATTCTTATATAAAGACAGTTTTCTTTGTGAATAAGAGCAAAATGGGGTTTAGAGGAAAGAGCTCACATAGAGTCATTTCTTTGACCATCTTTCCAAAGGGTGAGGGACTGGCGGAGCCCAGCGCCAGCCTGCAGGGGGAGTGAGTATTGTGTGCAGCCTTCGGAAACAGGCCTTAATTTATATGTACAAAGCAGTATTAGCCACCCCCCCCCTTTCTACTTAAAGTTGTCTTTATTGGTCTATATTATATGCAAACTTAACTAATAAGTATTAATTTTATAACATGTCTATTTTTGAGTCACACGTTCATACCGTTTGCCACAGTGTTTGAGTTCCAGGTGAAGGCCACCAGTGTATCAGAAAGACACTACAATCGCATTAACTCAGTCTTGCTGCTGTTCGTTTCCTGAAAGAGCTTCCCAAGCCCAAAGGCAGCTGTTTGGAAGCTGGAGGAACACTTTCCAATACATTTTATATATTTTTAAAAACCAAATAAATGCAGATACCTATTTAGTATACTAATTAAACCAGCAGAAATATTAAGGCAATAAAGTATATACATATATATGGGGGGAGGGGAAAGATTAGAAGTACAGGTTTACAGCCAGACGTGGTAACAGCCCTCAAGGTGTTTCTCCATGTCTTTCCTCAAGAACAAGGGGAGGGTTGGAGGTGTTGCAGCTTTAAACAAAATCACCACGCTCGCTGATTGTGGGCCATATGTATGCTTTTCCTACTGCTTTGCTTATGTACAAACAAATCTGTAATATGTATCATATGTAATTATTTTCTTTTGACTTTTGTTGCAAAATGTATATTTTCTGATTATTCTCATGAGCTGTAAAGTGAAGGATCCACATCTGATATTCTCCCAAATAATAAATTTTCAGGATTCATCAGGGCTGTACTGTGGCTGGCTTGGTTTTTACATGCTGTGTATCTTAAAGTATAATTTCATTTCCTTTGAAAAATACCTAAGAGAGTAGGTTTCCTTATCAGTAACACGAAACCACATTTTTTACTAAATTTCATGTTAATTATACCAAAAAACCTGACTGCTGCTTCATCAGAGTAAGAAACTATTATGCCAATCCAGTGTGGTGGTGGGCCTATGGCCCTGTGAGGCAAGAGGATCACAAGTTGGAGCTCCGCCTATACAACTTAATGAGACACTGTCTCCAAAATAAAAGGTGGGCTGGAGATGGAGCTCAGTGTGAATGAAGGTGCTTTAAAAAAAAAAAAAGAAAGAAAGAAAAAACCTGTTCTGCCTCCCCAGAAAGTGAACAAGAAAAGCCATTGCCTTGTATTCCCAGATTTCTTTACATCACTAGAGAAAAGAACTTGCATGTCACACTGGAATACACAGAGCCCCAAGGGATACATCTCCAAAGGAGGCTGCAGCTTCAAGGAGTATGGAAAACTGGGCATGCTGGGAGGCCTGCCTTCCCAGTTCCTAGCCTGGTGACACAGCCAGGCCTGTTTCTCCATGGCCACCCCATGCCCTCCCTCCAAAATGAGGACCCTGTCTTGGCTCCATTGTACCCAGAACACACCAGAGTCACATTCCTTTAGCCTTAATCCAATCAGCCTTTGGTCTTGGGACACTGCATAATGCCTGCAGTCAGCCCGCCAATTCCCATCTGTTTTAAAGTTTAGGATTTGTATTTATGCTGCTAAATGTCACTGCAAAATTCTGTTTATACTGAGAAATGCTGTTTCTTGGAACTCTTTCAAGTTTGGAAGTTCTGATGTAGATATTGATATTCTGATTTTTAATGTAAAACAATCTTGCCGAGCCCAGTGGCATAGTCTTGTAATACTAACACTCTGGGAGGCTCAGGCAGGAGGATCGCAAGTTTGAGTGCAGCCTGAGCAGCTTAGCAATTTTGGACCCTGTCTCAGCCCATAAAAAATGGGCTGAGGATGCGGAGGAAGTAGCTGAGTGCAAAGGCCCTGGCTTTGGTCCCCAGTACCAATAAAATTAAAAAATGGCATAGACAAGGCATGACTTTCTTATTTTTTTTTCTTCATTCTGGATCTCTACCCAAAGCCTCTATTTTTATTTGGTCTTTTGTGTTGAAAACATTTGGAGCCAGCTGGGTTGAAGAGAAGAAGCTGCAGGAAAAAAAAATATGAAAAAAAGCAAAAGGATAATCCGTGCCACTAGGTGGCTTTGAAAAGCCAGCTCACTTCTCTAAGCTACTATAAAATCAAAAGGCCTGGACGCAATAACAAAAATCTCCCAGCTCTGAAAACAAGTCCCCGTGTTCTCACTGCGGGTCGCCCTTCTCTGGTGGCACGTATTGCTTTCTAAACGAATCCTGACACCTCAGTGCTCTGCGTGTTTGGAGCTTCTGGTGGTCAGGTGTGCAGCTCTGGGATTTGTCATAGCCTCAACAGACCAGTGACTTTATAGACCTTTCATGAGAAATAATGACATAGTCATTATCGTCAGATTCTTTAAGTTAAAAAGTTTTATTTCTCTGTTCTCATCCAAAACTACTCCTTATTCCTGTGGTATCCCCCAAGCCACCTGAAATGACACACCTGTATAGGAACATGGCCTAACACAAAGAGACCTATCTGTGTACCCAAGGTGAGGCTGCTATTCTGAACACATGAGGAACATGGTCTGACTGCTCCTCTGTCAAATGTAGAAGCTGTACGCATGGTGATAGGCAGGGTTGGGCTGCACAGTTGTGTCTCATGCAGGTCTGTGGTTTGGACTTCTGGCTCTATTCTCTCTCTCTCTCTCTCTCTCTCTCTCTCTCTCTCTCTCTCTCTCTCTCTCTCTCTCTCTCTCTTAACACAGGGTCTTGCTCTGTCATCCAGGCTGGTCATAAACTCACTGTGTAGCCCAGGCTGGCCTCGACTCTGAGCCATCTTCCTGCCTCAGCCTCCTTAGCCACATCCAGGTTATGTGGCACTGGGGAACCAAGCTCAAGCCCTTGCACGTGCTAGGCAAGCACTGTAACTGCTCTACTATTCCCCCAGTCCCTCTCAGGAGCTGTCACAAGGCGGCACTGCATTTCTGCATAAAGACCAGCAGGAGCGCTGGAAAGGGCCGAGACAGAAGCACTGTGGGCTGGAGGCCAGTTTGGTCTACAGAGTGAGTTTAAGTGCAGTCTGGACTACAAAGTGAGACCCTGCCTGCTTCTGAAAGAAAAGAAAAGAAAAAAGAAAAGAGAACGAGAAAGGAAGCAAAATCTATGAGACTTCTCCTGGAAATGTCCCCTGGAGGAAAGCTTCCCCGTCGTCCTCCCCCCTCCCCCATAGGACATGCAAACACGTGTCCTTCCCATCCATGTCTACTTGGGATCTGAGTCCGGAGAGCTAGTCAGGGACCCAAGATCAGGAGGATTAAACTCCCTTACCACAGGGGCACAGCCATTAGGAAATGAATCTCACAGGTGGCTGATTTTAAGGATTATTGCCTTCCATGGAGAAATACATGAAAATGGAAAGAATCCTTCACAGGAGAGCGGTGGTACAAAAAAAATACTATTGGAAATTCTTTAGACAGGAAGAAAATGGTAGTACTCGGAAATACGGATCTCTCCAGAGACTCGAAGGGCTCCGCAGCGGTAACGACCCAGGCCCAAACCTCCCCAGAGCAGGCAGGGGAGAGAGACGCGTTATTCCGCGAAGGGGCGGCTGCCCTTGGGAAAGACAGCGTCTAGAGAGGTTCCCCGGAGACGGAGACGCGGTGGGGGACGCACGGTGGGGCGGGCGGGCGGCAGGATGATCCGCTGAGAGCGCGACTCTGCGGTGACGGTGGGATCGTTCATTTTACCCAGAAACCCTCGCGGACACGCGCGGGAACAGAGTCGAGCCTCGTGTGGGCCAAGGGAGCCCAGCTGTCCGGGAATCAGCAACACAGCGGGGAAGGGAGCTGGAGCAGAGACTTTCAAATTCGAGCAGGAGTGTCAATTGCCGCAAAAAAGATGGGCCGAGGCTCCCATACCCCGCGAGGCGGCTCGGGAACGGAGATCTGCCTGTAGGACGTTTTGTCTGAGTGGAGTAAACTAGAACGTTCCTCCTGGACTCGTGGGAAACGTCAATTGTGTCTTAGGCACTAAGTTCTCAGAACTGGGGCCAGCCCAGCGGGAGAAAAAGCCGAAAATGACCGGGAAGCCATACTCGAAGCAATGATAGAAAAAACATCGAGCTGTAATTTCCGCAAGAAAAATAAAGCGTTCTAAGGTCTCGGTTTGAAAGCATGACATAGCTTTTTTCGGTTATCGATATTATTTAAGCAAAGCGCCTTAAATCCCACTCAGTTCAGTGGGGAGCCAAGCAAGGCTAGTTCACGAACCCCGCGCCCGCAGGAACAAGCGCTTGACACTAGGGGGCAGCAGCGACCGCCCGCCAATCCTTCAGGCTGGGCACATCATGTCAGGGTCAACTCCTGGAAGGGACCTGAGGAAATGGGGAGAAGCTCATTACCCAAGAAGCGTGTGTGTGTGTGTGTGTGTGTGTGTGTGTGTGTGTGTGTGTGTGTGTGTGTGTGTTTCTGGGATGGAGTCCAAGGCCTTCACACTGAGCCCCATCCCTGGACACCTTCATTTTGTATTTATTTATTTATGAAATTTTGAGACAGGCTCACCGAGTTGCTAAATTGCTCCGTTTGGCTATGGCTTTGTGATCCTTCTGCCTCAGCCTCCCAGAGTGCTAAGATTACAGGCCTACACCACTGAGCCTGGCTTGCTTTTTAATCTTCAAGTTAATTTATTTTTCTTGAGTTGTTTTTGAAAGAGGATGGGCCACTTACTCCAAGGACTCAAGATATTTTGAAACAAAAAAGAGACCCAAGGGTGGGCTCACACACGGCATCCTTGAAATGACAAAGGCACACAGTCCAAAAGATCTTCTTCCACTTAGGTTCCTTGTACATCCCAGCAGTAACTGGTCATTTTAATCTATAAACCTGACCCAACGACATTTCGTGGAGCCCGCTAGGCAGCTAGCTAGCTAGTGATAACAATTCAGAAATTAATAAAGAGTAAAGGTTTCAGAAGGAAACCCCCAAAGGCCAGAGATGAACAAACCACTATGAAATTCACACTCAGTCGCTCCACTTGACATGAACAATTGAGAAATTGGAATGTCCTAAATAAGAACAAGAATCTAAAGGCCAGACTGCAGAAGAGATGGCAGAGAGGATGATCGCATTTGCAAAGAGGAGATACTCAATACAGAGGTAAGACCGACATCACCTACCAAGAGTTGGCTCAAACACACACTGCAATACGCTATGCACATGTCCCAGTAAAACTCTCCAAATAAACCTGTCATAAAAAATATATTGAACGTCCACAGAGCAATAAGCTAAAGAAAGCATTACTGTGAGTCCCAGCCCCTCTGGTGAGAATTAGTAAAGAAATTTCTTTTATCCTGGCTAACTACAAACCTCCAGGGTGTGGTAGTTCTTCCCACAAAGGGCAATAGGAAATCTGAAGGTGTTTGTGGTGACTCTGGAAATTAGAGACATTATTTCCATTTAATACGCTGGGGAGACAAGAGCAAATGAAATCAATAACTCAATTAAAAATGATTAAAGAATCAGGACATTTCTCCAATGAAGACATACAGAGAGCCAATAGGCTCGTAAAATATACCCAACATTGCTAATCATTAGGGAAATGCAATTTAAAAGTACAATGAGATGCCACCTCAAGCTGGCAGGGGACACTGATGAAGAAGAGGGGGGAGAAGTGTTGGTGAGGGTGCGGAGAGAAGGGAACCTTGGCCGGCTGCGTGCGAGAGGGTCACCTGACACAGCTCTACGGAAAACAGTACGGGGGCTCCTCAAAGACCAAATGAGAAGGACAAACCCGCTTCTAGGTGCCCACCCAAGGAATCCAGATCAGCATGTCAGAGAGAGTTCCCTTTCCACTTGTACTGTATTCACAAGAACCAAGATGAACCAGATATTAGGCAGCTATTACCAATAACCAAGCAGGCAGCTGGGCCTGGTGGCACAGGCATGTAATCCCAGCATTCTAAGAGGCGGAGGCAGGAGGACTACATGTCCAAGCCCTACTTGGGCAATTTAGCAACTCAGCAAGACCGTGACGAAGCAGAGGGTGTAGCTCAGTGTTAAAGTCCTGGGCTCCATCTCCAGCACCATAAAAATTAATAATAATCCAGCAGAGGAATGGGTAAGAAAAACGTGTATGGAATGTTAGCCTTCACAAGGAAGGGACTTCTGCCATTTGTGACAAGAGGAATTAACTTGGAGGACATTACATTATACTGAGTGGATGGACGCATCACTGCCCCTGGTCTCACGTGTACAGCCTAAAGGGGCTGAAAGCAGAAGAAGCTAGGAGTGAGGGTTACTAGAGGCGGGGTGGGGTGGCTGGTGGCAGAGGGAGGAGTACAGAAGATGCTGACATCTCCGTGACTTGGCTGTGACGTCACACACTCTGCGGCTGCTATGAACAAGGGTCGGCACGTTTCTCTGTTACATGATGCTTGCAACTCCTTTGGGAAGATGCCCAGAAGAGGGTATCTGGGTCAAATGGGATCTGCACCTTCAGTTTTCTGAGGAGTCTCCACAGTGCTTTCCATAATGGTTGTACCAGTATGCAGAGCCGCCAGCAACGAAGAAGGGTACAAGACCTCAGCTAGACGGAGTATGAGGGGCTGAGATCTACAGTTCGGGGATGGCTATACTCACGGTTTATTTATCACTGTATCCCTACAAGCAGATAAGAGGGTTCAAATGTTCTCACCATGAATAAGTGAGGAGACAGATTGTGTTAATTTGTTTGAAGCTTCCCACA
The DNA here is from genome assembly GCA_004027205.1 of Ctenodactylus gundi. Lineage (NCBI taxonomy): Eukaryota > Metazoa > Chordata > Mammalia > Rodentia > Ctenodactylidae > Ctenodactylus > Ctenodactylus gundi. The sequence continues at coordinate 762,953 of PVKB01000159.1, read as the reverse complement.
CTGCATCGAAATAGCACGTCAGAGCTGGGAGTGCTGGTGTGCCTAATACCAGCACTGCAGGAGGCTGAGGCAAGAAGATGGCAAGTTCCAGCCCAGCCCAACCTGACTTGCTGAGATCCTGCCTCAAAAGTAAAAAATAAAAACAGGCCTGGGGATGTACTCCAGTGCAAAGGCCCTGGGTTAGAGTCCCAGTAGAGGAGAGAGAGAGAGAGAGAGAGAGAGAGAGAGAGAGAGAGAGAGAGAGAGAGAGAGAGAGAGAAGAAAAAAGAGAAAGGAAAAGGAAAAAATACCCTCACCACACACCAAATGTTGTCTTTGAATGACGTCATTCTAAGGTAATACTGATGTTTAATACATAGTAGAGAGGTATTAAGGTCAAAGGTTAAACATTTATAATACACAGGTCAGCACCAGTGAAAAACTATTGTGCCATGTATTAATGTCTCACAATTTTTAATCTGCCATTTATTTTTATGTATAATAATGAGTTGCCTTTAGTATGATTTTAATAAAACTGAGTGTTCCAGGAAGGCAGTTCCCAGGTGAGCTGAGGGAGATCATCGCCTGGTCTGATTCAGACCTCTGGTGGCAGTCATCAGCCACCCTGCAGCGGGGGAGCGGGGCCCCTGAGACCCCCTCAAATGAGGGGCAGGCAGCCCTGGGACCTCAGGGGGTACCGCTACGTGCAGTTAGTCTTGATTCAAAACACCAAGTGTAGGAAGCAGAAGGAGCTCGCAGGCCCCCCGCGTGGCTTCCTGCGGCACAGTGTCCGAGTGAACCCTGGGCTGCTGCAGCGGGTGGGGGAGCGCCGCGGCGTCTGGGGCTCGCTTCTTGGCTCACGGCTGTTTTCCTTTTATTTCGCCTTTAGAGTGAGTTTTGTTACCTGTATGTTTGCTGTTTTGTGGCAGAGCCGGGGATGGAGTCCAGAGCTTTGCCCACGCTGGGCAAATGCTCTCCCAGCGAGCTGCACTGACCTCCCCCCTTCTTTATGACAAAATTAACACAGTATTTTATGATTATGCACATCCCAGAATAATTTTCATATGATTTTGCTCCAAGATATTAAAAGATTGCAACACAATATTTGTTGCAAGAGAGAGGGCGTTGGTCTCACTGAGTCCAGACATAACTCCTCTGCGTGGGCTCCTATGCACTCCTCCCCACCCTGTCCCTTTTGCCAGCCCAGAAGGAGGAAATGCTTCGGAATGAGCAATCTTGACAGGCTAAGCCTATGAATGACTTTTTTTTTTTTTTTTGAGGCAAGGTCTTGCTCGGTACTTTAGGCTGGTCCTGAACTTACTACATAGCCCAGGCTGGCCTCCTATTCATGAAGATTCTCCCACTTGGGCCTCTGGAGTCCTGGGATGACTGGTGTGCACCACCATGCCCGTTTTACCTGGTGCTGGGGAATTAAAACCCAGGCCCGTGAGCTTTCTACGCAAGCACTCTAAGCGCTGAGCTACATCCCCAGCCCCATGAATTTTATTTTGATTAATCATTTTTTAAAATAGTGGAGGGCCAGCTAGCCGGAGGGCAGGAAGCAGGGCACCGAGCTGGCCAGGGGTGGGGAGTTCGCCCGGGACCTGCGGGATGGCCCTGCTCGGGACCGGCTCAACCCATCCCGGGGCCAGGAGTGGGCTCAGAGGCCCGAGGGATGACGGCTCTGAAAACCGTCAGGAAGGGCATCGCAGGTGACCAGCACCTGAGCCGCCTGGGACCTCCTGGGGCGGGAGGGGCGGGACGGGCTGTGCCTACAAGGGCCACGACGGTGGAAGCCTAATCCACAGGGCCACAGCCCCGCCCCGCCCGGGTTCATCCAGACACTGCAGCCCTGAGCGTGGCAGATGGGAAGCAGGAGTGCAGTGCTCCCCGCCAGGCCCGCTGGGACCGCCCGTCCAGGCGCGCCAGATGGCAGTGGAGCGCTCCGACCTCGGTGACATCCTGGGCTGTGCACAGGCCTGGACGGCCGGGGCGTGCAGGGGTCCTAGGAGGAAACCCCGACCCCCAGCCGAGATTCAGGCCGCTGCGGACAGACAGGAGCGGGCGATATCGTCTTTGTCAAAGAACTGGTGCCTCCACAGACGAAGCCTGCGTCCTCTGAAATGACCCCCGCAGAAAGGTCTTTTTCCGGCCTTTTAAGACTATACTGTGACATTAAAACCTGAAAGAAAAAGAGAGAGGGAATAAAAAGGTCAACGCTGGGAGCCAGGCACAGGGACATAAAGTCATAATCCCCGCAGCACTCTGGGAGGCTGAGGCAGGAAGTTCGTGCGTTTGAATGCCACTTGGGCAATTTGGCAAGACTTGTCTCAAAACAAAATAAAAACAAGGGCTGTCGTTTCATACAAAAGCCCTGGATTCCATGTGTTACTGGGGGGAAAGAAAAGATTGGGAGTGTGTGCCTTTCCTGACATCTTTCTGAATATTACTGCTTTAATGCCAAATTTTCTTGACCAATTTCCAAAACAAATATTTTGACATTATCTTTTCAAAGGTATTTTAAAGAAGAATTTGGAACGTGTGTGTGTGTGTGTGTGTGTGTGTGTGTGTGTGTGTGTGTGTGTGTGTAATATATGTATATATATATATATATATATATTTAAAAGTGATCAAATATATTCATTCATATAAGGTCTGTTCAATGTTATCTGACATTAAATCATGTTCAGCCTTATCTTATTTGGAAATAAGGAGAAATCTTCACTTGAAAGTGTTGTTTACTATGAAATTTTCAATAACCACTGATGCCTGAAAAAGTGACTAGGTGCAACATGAGCTTTCTCATTTACTGTGAATAGTCAGAAATGCTTATTAATTAGTTATCCCATGCATTAATATGGCTAAGAACCTCCTAGGTGCAAAACTGGGTGTGGCAGTGTAGGCCTCTGATCCTAGCACTTGGGAGACGGAGGCAGGAAGATTGCAAGTTTGAGCCCAGCCTGGGCAAATTAATGAATTAATGAGACTCTGTCTTAAAATCAAGAACTAAAAAACGGGCTTGGGATGTAGCTCCATGTGAGGGCCCTGGGCTCAATTCCTAGTACAATCAGTCAGTCAATCAAGAACTGCCTGACTGTCCTGCCAAAAATAAGCATATTTACCCATACTGTGCTATTTGCTCAAGAGGGAGGGACACTTAACTCGCACAGATTATGTTGAATGGATTCACATGCACCTTGCAGCGAGCTGCCCACTCTTTGCCCCTGCCCAGGCACCTGCCCTGCCCATTGGTCGCTAACCCTGGGCTCAACGCTGAGCTGCACAGGTACAGGCTCTGCCTGCAAGAGCTACATTTACTCCTCACCACGGTTTGGATCTGGAGTGTTCCCCCAAAGCCTCATGTACCTACGCATACCGTGTAGTGCTGGGAGGTGGGACTGGCTGGAAGGGGTGGATGCTTGGGGCTTGACCTGCAGAGGTGAGGACTGCATCCACCCTTCCTCTCAGTTCTGCCATGCTGCTGTGAGGATCTCTGTCTCCCAGAGCACCAGCTCCAGCTCTGCCTCTAGCTGCGGTCCCACCATGTGACTCCACCATTTTCCAACCGCCCACCCATAAATGGACCGAGACCTTCTGAAACTATAAGCTACAATAAATCTCTCCTCCCCAAGTTATTGTTTCCTCCCTAGATCGAGTGTTGAGTCACAGAGATGAGAAAGTAACTAAGATACTCGTTTTCCTCTGAATTCTTTTTTTGGACAACTAACTTAACTACTACTTCTTCTCTTGCTCTAGCTCTGGCTCTCTCTCTCTCTCTCTCTCTCTCTCTCTCTCTCTCTCTCTCTCTCTCTTTCTCCTCCTCTTTCAGTACTGGGAATGGAACCTAAGGTCTTTGCAAGCTACTTATATCCTTGTGCCTCTTTTCATTCTTTATTGTGAGACAGTTTCTTACTAAATTACCCAAACTGGGCTAGAACTTAAAATCCTCCTGCCTCAGCCTCCCAGAGTGCTGGGATTCTATGTGTGCAACCACATCTGGCTCTATGTTAACTTTTAAAAACTAAATTATAAGCTCTGTAATGTTTTTCTCTAAGACTTTTTATAGATCCTACAAACTATGAAAAATTTCCCTCATTTTGAATATATATGGGTATAAATGAAAGCAGAAATAAGAAAAATACCCAGGCTCGGTGGCATAGGCCTATAATCCCAGTACTCTGGTAGGCTGAGGCAGGAGCATGCCAAGTTCAAGTCCAGTCTGGCAACTTAGAGACATAGCAAGACCTTGTATCAAAAACACAAAATAAGAAAATGGCCTGAAGATACAGCTTAGTGTAAAGGCCCTGGGTTCAGTTCTCAGGACAAAAAAAGAGAGAAGAAAAGAAAGGAGGGGAGGGAGAGAGAGTAACAACAATTTAGCTGATTTGGCTGTGCGACATTGGCAACTAGGTATTTTGGAAGCATTTATTCTGTTTTTATCCATATCAGAAGATTAAGTCCTAGCTGGGACCCAGTTATGCAGGCCTGCAGTCCCAACACTCTGGAAGGCTGAGGTAGGAGGATTTCAAGTTCAAACCCAGCCCGGGCAAATTTGTGAGAACTTGTCTCAAATTTTTTTTTTTTAAATAGGCTTTTCTGGACATGATGGCAGCAAAGTAGAATACCCTGCTTACTGGCTCCTTACAGGCCCACCCCATAAGTTGAGCTAAAAAAAGAAAAGCCATCCTGCTCAGTTTAGCTTAGAAAAAGAGAAGAGTTCCAGAAATTAAGAAGATTCCAACAGGAAAGTTAAAAACTTCAAGGAAGTGGTAGAACCTAAAGAACATGACAGCCCAGGAAGCCACACCGGGCCACCTGGGAAGCAGCCACATACCGCTGACAGCCACAGAGACAACGCTTGTCTCTAGGTCACTGACATTACTGTGATTTGTTTTTCTCTCATGGAAAAGTGCAGGGGATCAGGAAAGAAATAGAAGTTTAGTCACTAAGAAGATCCAAACTTACTGGGCTGAAAACAGGTGTAAATATCAAAATATAAACGCAAGGAAACAACAAAGAAAGACGTATTCTAAGTGAAGAAATCTTCACCATAGAGGCAGAGTTTTTTCAACCCTAGCTGAACTAAATCCTCAACAATAGAATAGTAAGAAAGTAAGTCAATAAAACACCTGCAGGAATGCCAAACCCCCTGGAAGCTCCAAATAGGGGAATTTATAGGACAAGAAGTTAAAAAAAAAAAAACGGTGAACCTAGCAGTCAAATAGTTAAAACAGGACATGTTAAACAAATTCAAGAGACATTAAGCAAGCTTAAAGAGGAATTTCCCAAGTAATGGTCTTAGTTCATTAAAAAGTTTTGTGAGTTTATAGAAGACATAAACAGAAAGCTGGCTGAGGTAAACACAACAATGCAAGGTATGAAGAAATATTTTGATTTAGAAGTAGAAAATCTGAAAAGAAATCAAGCTAAAATTCAGAATATAAAAATTTTGATTTAAAGTATAGGAAGCTAGCCCCAACACTGTGCAGACAGAGGATCAGAGCTTGAAGGTAAACTTGACAGATTGCGTGATGTCTCGGGGATGCTCCAAACAAACAGCAAGGTAGCTGGGTGCAACCACTGCCGGATGACTCAAAGAGAATTAACCTCAGAGTTACAAGTGTGAGAGAACAACACAAGAGGGCTAGAGAATTTATTCACTGAAATCACAGCAGAAAGTTTCCTGAATCTAGAAAAAGAAATACTGAAGTACAAGAGACATACAGAACAATAAAAAACCTTGACAAGAAAAGAAACCTGCCATGTTACATCATAATCAAACGCTCAGAAATTCAATACAAAGAGAATATTGAAAGCAGTAAGAGAAAAGCAAACATTATTCTACCAAATAAAACTCACTGAAACAATTGTGTATTTCTCCACACAAACCTTAAAAGCCAAGAGAGCATAGAATAAAATCTTCCAAGCTTTCAAAAACACCAACTGTCAACTCAGGCTGTTGTATCTCACAAAATTAGCTCTCAAAATTGGAGAAAAAGCAAATATTTCATAACAAAAAACCCTAAATAAATTTATGACAACTACATCAATATAATAGAAAGTAGTTAGGAAATCTTAGACAGAGACTGGGAGAATACTAGCACCAAAGAACTCCGAAGAATGGAAACACCAAAAGAGGAAGTGTAACAAAAAGAAAAACTAAAGAATCAATACTGAGAAAAAAAAGGGCAACAACACGATTTAGCAAATATCTTATAATAATAATAATTCAAAGGTAATAGTATTAACAAGTTAATCAAAAGACACACACTGGCAGATCGGATTGAAAAATGAAACCCAAACATTTGTTGCATTCAAGAGACACACTTTGCCCACAATGAAACATAAAGACTGAAAGTGAAAGGACAGAAGTTAATACACCACGCACCTGTAACCAAAAAAACAACCAGAAGTAGCTAAACTATCTCAAGTGCAGCAGAATTCAAGCAAAAACAGATCAAAAGGCACAAAGATGACCACTGTATACCAGGAAAGAAAATGATTGCACAAGAAGAGCTCACAATTAGAAATATATGTATGCCCCCAATGTCAGCACACTCAGTTTCATAAAACAAAAAGTTCTGGACTTGAAAGGTCAAGTAGACATCAGTACACTCATAGTGGGGTACATTAATACCCCACACTAATAAATACACAGGTCAACCAGACCAAAAAATATATATCTCAGCTAAACCACACCATGCAACAAATGGACTTAACGGATAATCATTTTTTATTTTATTAGCATGTATTTGTGATACCTAATAATAACAATCTGTTTGAGAAATCACTGTGCTTACATATTACATCCTGATCATTTTTACTTCCCTTCCCATTCTTACCCTTTCATTTACCTTTTCCCTCTCTACAACGTCCATCTTCTTATTTTCTTCCATCCTCTCTGTTACTTTTGTATGGTTTGGTTTTTTCATATTAGAGAAACCATGTTTAACCCTCTGTGTCTGACTCACTTTGCCAAGCATAACGATCTCAAGGTGCATCCATTTTCCTACACTGATTCAAATTTATCTTCCTTTATGGGATATTAGCACTCCAATGTGTAAATGTACCACACCTTCTTCATTCATTCATCTGTTGATGAACATATTGGCTGCTTCTAAGATTTGGCTATTATAAGTTGTACTGCTATAAACATGGGCATGCATAGATCACTATTGTATGATGTCTTTAACTTTTTGGGGAAGATACCCAGAAGAGGAATAGCTGGGGCAAATGGGGTATCTATTTTCAGTTTTTCAAGAAATCTCCATACTTCTTTTCATAGTGGTTGTAGCAGTTTACAGTCCTACCAACAACCTGGAAGGGTTCCTTTTCCCTACAACCTTGCCAACATTTGTTCTTACTGGATAGCTACAGACTGTTTCACCCAATATTAACAGAATATACCTTTTTCTCAGCAGCACATAGGACTTTTTTCCAAGATAGACCATATCGTTGGCCATACGACATGCTTAAGTACATACAAAAATTGAAATAATTCACTGTATACTTTCACAGTGAAATAAAACTAGAAATCAATAGCAAAGGAAACCATAGAAACCATACAAACACATGGAATTAAACAACAGGTCACAGAAGAAACCAAAGAAGAAATTAAAAACTTCCTAGAATCAAATGGCAAGGAAAAGCATCGTAAGAGAATCTTTGTGTCTTAGTTACTTTTTCACTGTTTGGACACACTAACCAACATCCACAACTGAAGGGAGGAAAGTTTCATTTTAGCTCACAGTTTCAGGAGGCATCAATCCATTCACGGGCAGCTGGCAATGGTAGAAGCACATGGCAGAGGTAGGGGGCAGAGGAAAGCTGGTCATAGCATGGCAAGACAGGAAGCCAAGTGAGCAAGGAAGAGTGCAGCTAGCAGATACCTTTCCAAGTACCATCTGAGAGATCCATCCCTGCCAGGACAAGATCCAGTGTTCTGCCTCTTATAGCACATGATTCCATTGGTACTCAATAGCATCCAAATACCTAAGACTCTCGGGGGGCACTCCACGTTCAAACCATAACACTATGGGACACAAAGCAGTCCTAAGAGATAAATTTATAACTCTGAATACACACATTATTTTCAAAAAGGACCTCAAATAAATAATCTAATAATGAAGCACAAGATCATAAAGAAATAAGAATAATCCAAATCCAAAAGGAGGAAAGAAATTTTAAAGATCAGAGGAGAAATTAATGAGATAGGTTAAAAATGGAAAGAATCGATGAATCATAGTGTTAGTTCTTTGAAAGGATAAATAAGATTGATAAACTTCTAGGCAAACTAGCCAAAAGGAGGAAAAAAAACCAACTTGATGCAATTAAAAACAAAAAAGGTGAAATCACAATGGACACTAGTGAAACCAAAGAATTATAAGAAACTATTTTGAAAACTTACATCTAAATAAATTCAAGAACCTAGAAGAATAGATATATTTCTAGACACATATGAAATTTCAAAATTGAACAAAGATGATACAAAAACTCTTGAGTTGACTGATAGCCAGGGATGAAGTTGAGATAAAAATAAAGTTTCTATAAATGAAGAAAAGACCAGGACCTGAAAGGTTCACCACAGGATTTTACCAGACCTTCAAGAAAGAGATAATGCCAATGCTTCTCAAACTTTCTGTGAAGTTGAAAGAGAAGGAGCACTGCCAAACTTTTCCCTGGAATCTAGCATTACCCTGATTTCAAAGCCAGATAAAGACAGCAGAAAACACCCCAAAGTATAAACCAATATTCTTAGTGAAGACAGATGAAAAAAATCATTAGCAAGATACTTACAGACAAATGCAACACATTATTAAAAAGTTCATACACCGTGAACAAGTTAGCTTCAGCCCAGGAATGCAAGGATGGCTCAAGATATGTAAATTAATTAATGTAATACACCACACAAACAAAAGTAGGATAAGAACAAAAATTACATGTCAATAGATGCAGAGAAAGCCTTCAGCACAATATAACATCCATTCATGATAAAAAAAGTGATAAAAACAGGTATAGAAGGATCTTACCTCAAACTGATAAGAGCAATTTATGAAAATCCTACTGCCAACATCATCCTAAATGGGAGAAAAGCTGAAAGCATTGACCCTTAAATTGGGAACAAGACACAAATGTTCACTCTAACCACTCCGATTCAACACAGTACACAAAGCCTTAGCCAGAGCAATCAGGCAAAAGAATGAAACAAAGGGAATACACATAGGAAAGGAAGATGTCAAGCCATGCTGATCTGTAAACATAATACTTTACATAGGAGACACCAAAAGCTCCACCAGAAGACTCTTAAAATAAATTCAGCCAAATTTAAGTTTACAAATCAGTGCAAAAAAGAAAAATCAAAAGCATTCCTGTACACTGACATTGAGTGAGAAGGGGGTGAGAAAAACAATCTCATTCACAATATCCTGAAAAATTAACATCTAGGTATCAACATAACAAAAGACGTGAAGGCCTTTTATGATAAAAACTACAGTACTTAAAAAAAGTGAAAATGACAATAATGAAAAGAGATTCTCTGTTTCAGGACAGGCAGAGCCTATATTGTCAAAATGGTCATATTACCAAGAATGATACACAGATGCAATGCAATTTCAACCAAAATACCAACAGCATTTTTCACAGATTTAGGAAAAAATTCCTAAGACTTATATGGAACTGGATGAGATTCAGAATACCTAGAGCAATCCTAACTAAGCAAAAAGACAAAGGCAGGCAGCATCACAATACTGGACATCAGGGTATATTATAAAGCAACGGTGATAAAAACTAAAACATGATACTGGCACAAAAACAGGTAGAATGGAATGGAACTGAGAATGTAGAGACAACCCCAGTCACCTTTAGTAATCTGATCTTTGACAAAGGGGCCAAAAACTGGAGAAAAGACAGAACCTTCAACAGATGGTGCTGGAAAAACTGATCATCTACATGCAGAATAATGAAGGAAGAACCACATATTTCACCATGTACCAAAATCAAACTAAAATGGACCAAACATCGATGTTTAAAATGGAAACACTGAACCCGCTGGAGGATAAAATAGGCAAAATTCTTGGAGACAAAGATATAGAAAAGGACTTTCTCAACAAAAGACACATTGTAAATGAGAAAAAAAAACCCACCACGAATCAACAAACGGGACTATGTCAAGTTAAAAACTTCTGCACAACAAAGGAAACAATCAACAGAATGAAGAAATGCAAAGCAAAACAACACTGAGGTTCCATCTTACTCCAGTAAGAATGGCTTTTATGAGAAATTGAGAAGACAAATGTTGAGAAAAATTGTAAAGGAAAAACAACTTCTCTGTACTGTTGGTAGGACTGTAAACTCATACAACATTTATGAAAAATAGTATAAAAATTCTTCAAAATGTTGAGAATAGATATCTCATTTGATACCTGTTCTGGGTATCTTTCCAAAAGTCAAAGACATCATACAACAGTGATACATGCATATTCATGTTTATAGAAGCACCGTTCACAATAGTCAAATTTTAGAAGGAGCCAATATGTCCATCAATAGATGAATAAATAAAGAAGATATGGTGTGTATACACAATGGAGTACTAATCTGCCATAATACATTTTGAGACCATTATGCTTAGTGAAATAGATCTGATACAGAAAGTCAAATATCATGTGGTTTCCCTAATATGAGAAAAATAAAATATAAAAAAGTAGAAGAGAAAAAAGAAAGAAGAAAATATGAAGACTGATTTTTGTGGAGAAGGAAAGGGATATGGGGGCACGAAAGAGCAGGAAAGGAGAACCACCAGGCAGAAAGATACTAAGAAAACCTGCTTTGCAACCTGTCAGGTAAGCAAATAGGTCGCAATTGAAGGTTGACCATATCACTTGGGGAGAGGGAGATTCGGATCCAAGCACTTCACAGGTGGTCACTGCTATAGAAGGGAAGTACCATTCCCATTTGGAGAGCATGCCACCCATGGAGTCAAGTGAAAGCTTCCCTCCCTCCTTGCTATAGGCTTTTCCCTGTAGTGTATGACCCCAGAACTCACCCAGAAAGACACACAACACTGGAGGTCTTAGCTCACCAGTAACTCCCCGACAAGGATGCTACTGTCATTCAAACTGTCTTCTTTCCAAAGACACATAGATTTAAAGAAGTAACTAACTGTGCTGAAGGTCGTAAAACTGAGGAGTAAAGCTCAAATCAGGGAGATGCCCCTGACCTCATGCTCTTGTGTCACATAGGATCTAGTTACACTAACATCTGTTCATGGCTTGAACACTCACACCAACCTCACAACACTTCAGTTTAATCACATTTTCCCATTATAGAGGCAAGAAAACTGACCAGGAGATGGGCAAGTGATGTTCCCAGTTTACCAAATTATCTGGTGGAGTTGGGCTTTGAACCTTTGGTCTTCTGAATCTAAGTAGAAGTGATTGCTACACTAGCCAAATGGAATGGAGTACATTATGCCAAGCATGAAGTTTGGGGGTAGCATGTAAGAGCTCCATTCTATATATGTTTTTAGGGGGTAGATGGTGACTGGCACCTGACCCCATGCCTGTGCACATGCTGGGTACAGGACTCTTCTCTAGGGGACATGGAGGCTTTCTGCCTCCTGAGATTGTCTTCTCTGTCAGAGATGAATATTGGAGACAACATATTTGTATTTAACCAATGTTCTGAATGGAATATGCTGGTGGCACACAGAAATCTCCCGCCAAAAAACATAACTACACCCATCTAAGATGCCAAGGCCTTGGAGAGCTCAAAACACAGGACACTTCTGGGCTCCCTGTACATGCCTCCCAATCCACATGGGGAAACCTAATGCCTAGTGTGAAGGGTTTTCTGATGAAGCCTTTAGGAAGTAATTCGTGTGAAGGTGGAGTCCTTGAGATTGGGGTTAGCACTTTTGTAAGAAGAGTCCAGACACCTAGCTCACCCTCTTTTCACCATGTGAGGACCCCATCCATGCAAAATCTGCATCTGCCCCTGGAAGAAAGCCCTCACTTAGACCCTTCATGCTGACTCCTCTCTCAGGTTTCCAGCCTCCAGAGCTACGAAAAGTCATCTCTGTTACTCTCTTAGCAGCAGTCCATGCTGGCAAAGCCACTCCCAGAAGACAAAGCCCTCTGTCCTGGGGGGAAACACTGCAGACTCATTGCAGGACTTTGATAACTTGTTGCTGTGTTTCGGGGTGGCACAGTTTACGCAAAGAGGAAAGGGCCTGTAGAAATATCACTGAGGCTCATTGCTTTGAGCTTGAGACATTTGGTAGGCAAAGGGAGGGGCAGGCAACAGGAATCAGCAGTCTCACTCCTGGAGAAGCAATAACGCAGAACTCCCAAAGTAACAAATTTGGTAATACTACATGCCAACCATGAATCAAAATTTAGCGATTCTAAAGCACTAATCATTGTACGGCTTAAGCCACAACTCCTAGTCCTTCCCCTATTTTTACTCCTTGGATAGTTTTTTTAAAAATTGTATTTATTTGGAGGGGGAAACTGCTAGGGATGGAGCTCAGAATCTCACACATGGCAGGCAAGCTTGAGCTATACCCCAGGGCCGTAGGGGCTTCTTCAACTGGAGTACGCCTGGTGTCTTGGTCACTTTCTCATTGCTGAGAAATAATATCAAACACCCACAACTTAAGGAAGAAAAGGTAGCTTAATCAGCCCTTGCAGGCCCAGCCGCAACGGTGGAGCTGAGCGCTGGGGCGAAGGGCAGAGCCAGTAAGGGAGAGGGAGGTACACACTCAGCCAGGCCATGTCCCGATGATCTACCCCTCCTGACCAGGCCTCGCGCCCCAACAACGCAAGGGAGCAGCACGGTAATCCACGTGGCCCATTTAACCCCAGTATTCAATCACCTGCCAAACACATACGGCATGGAGGGCGTACACCGTAACACCCGAGAATCATCTGGTCGAGATGCACACTCCAATGGAATAAATTATGTCCAAATTGCTATGGAGACACCACTTTTCTAATTAGCTGCAGGTGACGACAGTGCAGCAAGCTCTTGGGCCATGCTTTGGCTGGCTTAGGCCTTGCTCTGCAGCTCTCCGTGACAGGTGCTGCTGCAGGAGCCGGGGACCTACCTGAACACGACTAGGGCTGCTCTCTGGGTGGCTTGCCTTCTTACTCTGGACATCGGTAGGAATTTCATCTTAGTTTTGAAATTCAAATTTATTTAGGTTAATGGGTGAGCACAGCGTAGAATAGCTGTGTCTAGTAGTACAAGCCTGTAATTCCATCATTTCGGGGAGGCTGGGCAGGATGATTTCAAGTTTGAGCCCAATCAGGGCAATTTAGCAACTTAGCCAGAGCCTATCTCAAAATTTAAAAGTAAATAAATAAAGACAGGGCTGGGGATGTAGCTCGTGTGAAGACCTTGGGTTCAATCCCCAGTATGACAAACATAAAATACATACATACAAGAAGTCAGTTATAATTTAAAACATGAAACTCCAAATAATAGGTTGAAAACTAATAGGGCAATAAATGTCTAAAATAAGATATGGGATTCTTGTTCAAACATGAGAGTAAGATCAAAGATAAATATAAGGTGGTTTGTACAGATTTTAAAATATCACTAAAATATATTTGAAAGGTCTTAAGAATTTAGAGGAACAAAACAAGAGAAAAAAACTGCCTGGAGACACAGGTGGCGTATGAGACCTCCATGTGTGTTTGTCCTACCAGAGCAATGGGGGCCAAGGTTCCCAGGAGTGGGGCGCAAGGAGACTCCCTGGACAGGGACCTGAAGGTCAGCCTCGTTGGCCCACAGTCAGGGAGGGCAGTTGAGAGGCCTGCTCACAGCTGGGTGGCAACACCCGGAGCCAGGGCTGCCGCCAGCTGAGTCCCTTCAGGGGCCCCCTCCTCCAAACTCAGGCAAGGGCCGCTGTGCTCTCTGGGTCCTCCACCTCTAGGCTTCCCCAGGGTGGAGGGAATCTTGACATTTTTCAGAGACTGGCACAGACCCCAGGGCTTTTTTTAAAAAACGCATCTATTTCATAAATACTCACCAGGCACCTTCGCCGTCCCAAATAGCAGACTAAGCTCTAGGTGTGCACTAAGGAAAGACAAGAACCCATTAGCTGAGGACAGACCTGCCCCAAGCTCCCAGCATGCCCTAGGCTGAGGGCAGAACTCCTAATCCTAACTCTGAGCGGGATTTGTCCTCTGGGCAAGGGGTGGAGCTGAGCAGGAGTCCACAGGGGAGACCTTCTCCTGGTGGTCTTCTTGAGGATTAAATGAAACTTCCACCAACAGAGGAACCATGACTATTGCTATAAACAGAGTTCCAGGAGACAGGCTTTGTCCGGATTATGTCCCTATGTCCAGGCACACAGGAGGTGCTAAACTTCTGTTTGCTGAGTGCATGTTTAAAGTTTATCTGCGTTTTTGCAACTTTCGAGTATCACTAACAACTAAGCTGTGTTGTGTGGGCACACCAACATGAGAGTGGTATTATTCAAACCCAACCTACAGGACATTATGCACCCGCATCCTCAAAGGACAAGCAACAAAGAGAGGCCTTTGTGCCGCGCTAAGGCCTGTCGGCTCCCAGCAGCGCGTCGCCGGGTGGCACGCGGCATGGGCAGCGTCTTGTGATGTCTGCACAAATACCGGCGCCCCGTGCAAGCAGTACCAGCACAGCCAGAGCCCTTCCCACCTGGACCAAAGCCGCACCGTGAGGGACCTGGGGCACCGACTCCTTACTCCCTTAGCGCCCTCGGGGACACCTAATTATTTAAACGGCATTACGAGCCCCACATTTCTGCAACCGACCCATTTTAGGTCGCGCGTTAATAAGCACGCTTGGGTAACATCAAATAACACGGTCACTTAAAAACCAGTGACAGACCGACACAAGCATATTTTTCCTAGCAGAGAGGTCCGTAACTTATTTTTTAAAAATTATAACTTAAAAATTGCTCTCCGTCACCCCTGGCTGCCCTCGTTTCCTGCAGCCTGCAAATCTCTTAGGGCCGCAACATCATTTCTTTGACTTCATCTGCGGAACGCCCAGGTCCTGACCCTTGCGTTCCTAGCAGCCTAAACAGCAGGAATTCCACCTGCGGAGCTCCGAGCAGCGGGGCAGGGCGGGGCAGCGACACCGGTTCGCCTGAGCGGGACTGGCACTTAATTCTGGTCCCGCACTGCGGGGAGCCCCCAAGTCCCGGGAGGAGGTCCTTAAGTCCCGGGGGTGTCCAAGTCCGAGTACTGTCCTCTAAGGCTCAAAGCCCCGCCTTAGGATCCCGGAAACGGCTGTGTCCGAAGGGCGCCAGGTGGCCGGAGGGCCAGTTCAGCTGGGGTAGCAGAAGGCCACAGACCGGACCGCCTGGACAAGGCAGGAGGGGAGGCGCGGCAGCAGCAGAGCGCCTCCAGCGTCCCAGCCCGCCCCGATCCCGCCCCGATCCCGCCCCGATCCCGCCCCCGATCCCGCCCCCGATCCCGCCCCCGATTGCGCGATCCCTGCCGGCTTTCCGGATCCGTGCACCAAGACCCAGGGGCGGAGACGCAGGGCGCAGGCGCAGAAGGCAGAGCCGCTCCCCTCAGCCCCCCCCACCTCCGTCTAGGTCCCGTCACGTCCCCGCCCCGTCACATGCCCGCAGCGCGCAGCCTGACCTGCACGGACGCACGTGACACCTTCCTCCCCCCTCCCCCCCGCGGCTGTACTTTGAACCGCGGCGTGGGAGCCGAGATGACGTCATTGGCCGCCTAGTCGCTAGGCAACCGCAGGACGCGCCGTCCTCCCCTGTTGGGGGTGGGGGGTGGCAGCGCCCCCCGGGTCTCCTCCCAGCCCGACGCTCACTCGTGGGTTAAGCAGTGGGCTCGGGTATCCGCTTTTAAGTGAGAGAGTCCCGAAGCTCATCAGCGCATTCGTGTTGCTAACTCGTGTCCTCGGAGATTTCAGGGTACTGCACCTGCCATCTGTCGCTCACCTGCTGCACACACGCTATGCTCACAAGGATGGCTGGGTGGAGAACAAGCCTGTGCGGGGTGCTGTGGCGAGAAAGTCCGGGGAGCGCCTGTTGTCTGGTTCCTGCAGTGCTGAGTCCTCCTGGGGATGAGGAGGGCGCGTTCCCACGGAAGATGCTGCAAACGCACACAGGACCAGCATGCTGGCCAGGACTCAGCACAGCATAATGTCTCCAGCACACAGCATGGAAAAGGCTCCCAATCGGAATCCTAGTTCACAGCGTGGCAGCAGCACGTGGCCGCGGCTCTCCTGTTCAGCTCCACAGGGTCCCCCGTTCCTCCTGGGCCACTGGGTCCCAGATCCTCTACCTAGGGAACTCAAGCCCAGGGAGACCACCTGGGGACAGAAGGGTGGGACTTGGGGACCAGGAGGGGCATTCCTAAACTTCAGCAGGACTGCAGGATACTTTGATTCTTGGTAGAGGATTGGAGATGATCTCCCCAGAATACAATCCCTCTTAGGATTGTTGTATGTCTAATTTACACAGACCATTTTGTGAATCTTCCCACTTGCAGTAGTAAGTATAATTTGGTTTAGTTTGTTTGTTTTTCATGATATACTTCACACTGAGCTCCTCTCCAAATTCTTTCTTTTTCTAGTTTTAATTTTGAGGCCAGTTGTCCCCAAATTGCTAAATTGACCTGGCTGGGTTTATATTTGTAAACCTCCTGCCTCAGCCTCCCAGAGTGCAGGGATTACAGGCTTGCACCCCCGGTCACCAGGCCTCACTAGTTACTAGATTCCTAGGTGAACAAGCTACCTCATTCCATGAGGAAACCCCAGCCTGCCCCTCTTTGCTAAAACTCTGGTTTCATTGTATAGAGAGCAGTAGATTGAGAACCTACAAATCCGGTCCTGGTCCTCTTGCTTCCTGGGATACGTGATCTTGGGTGAGTTCCACTACCCCTGGAGGGTTCTGAAACTCAGGCCTCAGGGTGCTGCTTGCCTCCAGGGTTGCTCCCTTTCCCGTGTTCCCTCTGGGGACTGAGTGGAGAACAAAGACCATCACTCCCTTGCTAGAATGGAATCTGTGCCTGGTGGTGCAGGTCTGTGATCTAGCAGTCTAAGAGGCTGCGGCAGGAGGATGGGAGTTGGCGCCCAGCCTGGGCAACACTGTGACTTAATGAGACTTTGTCTCAAAATTAAGTTTAACAAGGTGGGGGCCTGGGATGTAGCTCAGCATGAAGACCCTGGGCTCAATTTTCCATACCACAAAGAAAGAAAGAAAGAAAGAAAAACAGACATCACCCTGATCTCTTGTAGGACAGACAGAAGGAGGAGCAGAGACAAAGCCGCTTGCGGCTCTCCCACTTGCCTCCCATAAAAAGCTATCATGCTATAAATGTTCCACACCACCCTTTGCAGTAAATGTCACAGGGTCTCAGTCCCAACTCATGATCAAGACCCTCCCTCAGGAGAAGATGCTGATGGGAGCTACAGAACAGTCAAGGTCCAAAGAGGTGGGAAAGTTAGGAAATTTTTGCTGACGCCTCAGGTGAACACACCAACGAAACCATCCGACAGCCTAGCCCAGGAGGCTGCCGGGCCTTCACCTTGGCCTCTTGAACTCATTGCCCTTCCATTCTGTAAGCCCAGTCTCCCCTCCAGGCCTTCTTCACTTGACCTGGAAGATGGTTAGCCTCTACTGTGTACACCCTGGAACAGCCTCTGCTGTGCCCACTCTGCACAGCACTTACTGCCAAGTCAGTCTCTTGCTGCTACCAGACATTGAGATCTTAAAATTAATCTTGGACTCTGCGGCACTACCACAGTGTCTTGTCTACTTTGGGAGCAAAACAAATGTCAGGGGTCAGGCATGTGGGGCCTGGGGGCATGGGAGTTGGGGGTTTAGGGGCTGAAGATGTGGAGGCCAGGATGTAGCTCAGCGGCCAAGCACCGAGAGTTGTGTGGGGTGCCCCGGTTCAATCCCAGCCTAACACCCACTAACACAACTGGAGCCCCTGTACCTTTTGTTCATTGCAAGAACAAAACACAGTGTTCTGCATCAGTGTGTCTGAAACCTCTCATCAGAAGCTTTGCAAAGGGTGTGTCTAAATACAGAGCAACACCCAGGCCCACACACCCACCCCGCTAGCTAGCTCCCCAGAGTGCTTTTGCTGCATTATGCCCAAGGTGTCTAAAGCCCAGGGCTGAGAGAGGTTACACACCAAAATCAGGGGCATGGTCATCTATAAATACAAACAATGAGGCAGTTTTCACCGAGCACCCTCGGTCAGGCCATAACCTGAGAAAAAGGAATGTTCATGCACCCAGCCAAATACTTGATTTCTAACATGAACATTTGTTTATCGCTAGCTGTGGACTAAAACCATTACTCAGATGCTTTTGTTTTTATGTAATAAATTAATAGGAAAATACACAAAGAATTTAAAGGTTTTGAGTTAATCTGCTTGGAACATTGCTGAGATTCTGGAAGTAAAAGGAACGGACAGAGAAGCCTGAGGACACAAGCGTGTCACAGTTTCAACACACTCATACAGTTTCCTTCCGAGAGGGCCCCTGAGATCCTGGCCTGAACCTATTTACTCTCAGTTAGACATTTTTCAGATGGGCGTGGTTCTGTTTAGCTATCTCCCAGCCCAGAACAAGGGGAAGGATAAGAGGTGGAGGAAGCACTGGCCAGCAAGGAGTGACAGCTGACAGCCACACTGTGAGTAAAGAAACCGAAAGCCCTGTGAAAAGCAGACACACGAACTCAGTTTGTAGTCTTCTGTGCAGGTGCAAGTACAATGCGCGGTACCGGAGTGGGGGGCCTGAGCAATTGAGAAGGGCTAGTGTGCTCAGGGTATAGTTTTACAGACATGCATGAGACCCTGACAAGGGCATGTATGGTACATTTCAGTGTAGCCCACTAAAATTTTTAAAAGGAAAACAGGAACGTTGGCACTTGACTATAGCAGCTTTCAGTGTGCTGAACTATTATTTCATGGGGGATACCACTGAATTGGGGATTTTAAGATGTCATCTTGAAAAACAAAGCAAAACAGGGGGGTAGGGCGGGGAGGGAGGGAGAGGTGGATAGGGGGAGGGACAAAAGGAGAGTGGGAAAGTCCTTGTCACCTTGACAAAATACATAGGTGCACAAAATGCTAAACTTCATTGTAAACCTTAAATTTTGCACTTACACATATCAAGAAAATGGGAAAAAACAGAAAAAAGTATCATATATTTGTTAGTTTTCACTGAACCAATGTAAGAAACACTATTTTAGAACAAGTGTACAGCTCCAGAATAGCACTTTTTTAAAAGTATCATGTGCTGTACATTTTTTAGTATAAACCCCATCTTAATCACAGAAAATATGTGGTCATTTTCTGTGTCAATCCCCTACTTAAATCCTCCCATGACAAGCGGTACTGACATTGGACTTCAGCATGCACACAAACTCAATTTGAACTCATTTAAAGTAATATAGTAAGAAAAGGAGGTGGGCCAAAATATATTGATCTGAAAGTGTCATACGTTTTTCAGAGGTGAGAGAAGTCAGGGTGCTATTTGAAATGACATCCTTTGTCACAAGAGTGCAGCTAGCTCTTGGCATTGTAGTGGCCTTAACTCATTCCTGGCAGCTCTGTCTATTTGTATGGGAGGTAAAAGGCCTTAGTCTCCCCAGCTCTGTCTTTCCATGGTGTCCACTGGTAATCACCTCCCCTCTGACCTGTGACGTGGACACAGATGCAGTGAGGCGCCTTCTGCATCCCTTATGAACAAATCTTAGGGGACGGACAGTCAGCAGAGTTAGGGCCTCTCTGGTTACTAACAGATGGAGCTAAAGAGAATAGTTTCACAGTGACAGGAACTAAACTTCTAGTCATATTTACATAGCTACAGATATTTTCTTGTGCCTTGAACATGTGCTTACATTTAACTTTGAGGAAGACCTCAATTCAATTATCAATTCAATATGAAGTCTGATAAAACATATACATTCAAACTAATTGGAATAATACTGTACTCATAACAGCATTATTGACTTAAGATTCATATTTGTCTTCAATTGGAAAAAATCATATAATCTACAAAGTACTTTAGCTGAAATTTCACCACTGCTGACACAGAAGCCTCCTTAATGAATTACAATATAACCTTTTAATTCATTAAATTGAATCAATCATCAAAATAACATTTTTCAGATGCAATATAAATAATGAAATTAGTTTGAAATCTGTTCTGACTTTGTTATTATCATGGTCTTATATAAACACTGGGAACAAATAATTGACCTATCCAACCCTAAAGTTTTCTATTATACCAAAATTATACAAATGCTAAATACTTTTATTTTTACCTTCTGATTTACCTTGCAAGTTTCTTGGTCATAACACAAATGTTACTGCCATATGGCCATCAAATGTAGCTTAAATTATTAAAGGGCTGTTTTCCCCATTTTTCTGGTTTAGATGAATAGACTACTTTTTTGAAAGTGTAGTAAGTCAACAGTGCTCAAAACTCCTAAGGCCTTCTAGGGTTTTCATTTCCCTTTGCTGGTGTGGTTTCCTTATTAGAGTCAGAATCAGACTAGGTTCACTTGGGGAAAACAGCTCCCGGGCTGGGGTGCAATAGGCCAGGTGTGCTGGCCTGGGGTACCTGTGGGGTGCCAGGCTGTTTTCTTATCCTGGGAAGTGGACAAGCTGATCTCTGAGGCCCCTTCTGCTCTCTGTCCCTTACAGTACCCTGGATGCTGGAAAAGTCAGCAGAGGGAGCACTCTTTCCATATCTCACAGATTGTGTCACTTGAACACCTTTTACACACCAAGACCACCACTGAAACTGAAAAAAAAAGCAATGCTTCTCTCCTTTTTATCAAATCGCTGAAATCACAAACTATTTGAGAAAAATCTAGAAACTGTCTCCTGAATTCCACGATAAAAACCCCATGTCAAAATTAATTTATAAAAATTAAGATGCCAAAATACTGGCAGAATTCTACGGCAACAGACTTAACAAGGATCCCAGCACAGGAGAAAAACAGCAGAGAAACACACAGGAGAAGCTATCTGATGTCACGGAAGTGAAAACCCTCATCCATCATGAGAACACGATGATAAATTGTCTTTAGTATAAACAGACCATGCCAGGGATTTGGTATGGTTTCCCCCCTCCCCCCATTTCATTAAAATCCAGCTAGCAGTAAGACACAGGCAGCACCTGGGAGCTTGGAGGAGACTGGAAAGTTGTGTCTTCAGGCCAAGGACAAGAGGGGAACCTTACCACTTCCACCCTGCAGACACCTTAAAGCTCACTGAGCAGCCATTGTGTTTAATTATTACACAATCTCATATCGTATATAAACTTTTTATTCCTTAGTAAGAATTTTTTTTAAATCACAAAATAGTGTGGCAATATTTACGTAATAGAATTTATGGAGTGCTGAAAATACTAGCATATAAAAAGATTTTTAAGTTTATCTTCTCATACTAAACATTGCTAAACCAGCTGGCTTTCTTGCAGACAGTATTTATTTATTTTTAATAATTTAAGACAGCGTTAGGCTTGTACCGAGCATAAGCGTGGTAACGAAAGTGCAGCAGTCTCAGCAGACCCTCCCCAAGAGATAGTTGAACTCAAAATATCGTTAGCACATATTTTTTTCTCCCTACAAAAATAGCATGTCAGACATCATTAGTTGGACGTATTAACAACTATGTACATAAAAGCCACCTCGTAGGCGAGGAGTTGAACGTTGTTTAAACACAGCGTTTGAGGCAAACAGTAGCGGCAGCAGCAGCAGCAGCAGCAGCAGCAGCAGCAGCAGCAGCAGCAGCAGCAGCAGATGCACCAAGCCGGCGACGTGACGCGCAGACCCAGCCCGTCCCCTCCAGCCCGCCTGTTGTGCCGCACCCTTACATAACACGCGCGCACGTGCGGCTTCTCCCGGCGCTACCTTGGCAACAAACTAAAAATATCCAGACGAGGTCTTGATTTCAGCCTTGTTTCAAAAGCCTCCTTTGTGATTATCTGGTATCTGGTTGGGTCTCAAGAAAAATAAACACACGCGGAGACAGGCCAGCCTTCCCCGGCGTTGCCCCACGCGACTCCGTCACACCCGGCCCCTGCCCCCCTCCCGGGCGACACAAGCCGCCTGGCACTCGGGTTCTTTCGGAAGTTCAGTGCACTTTTTTTTTTTTAACAGTAAGATTACAAAACTTTAGGACCACGGTAGATTAAATCATGACCGGGAATGGGCGCGCTGCAGATACACAGCACACATTTACGATACAAGGAACACGAGCCAGGCCGCTGGGTCGGGGGCAGCTTCTCCGTAAAGTGCGATGAGCCCAGGCGGGAGCGCGGCTGCCCTCCAGCCCGCGGCCTTCCCTGACTCGGCGGACGCGGCCCAGCCCCGCATCCCCGGGCGAGCGCGAGTTACCAACCGACACCCTTCCGGCCCCCGCGGTCAGGTCACAGTGTGACAGCTCGCTCCAGCTCTCGGGAACACAACTGCCTTTCGAAAAACTGGACATTATAAAATACTGAAGAGAAAATAAACCCTCCCACCTCCTCCGTCTCCTGGGGCAGGCGGGACAGCCCGGACACAGCCGTGTCACACGCCGGTCCCTGCGCTCTTCGTCGCGGTCTCCTGCCCCCTCCTCGCCCACCGAGCCCTTCTTCTTTTCTCTAGAACCAGGTCCTGCGTCTGACAGCGCGTGGCCTAAAAGGTGGCAAAACTTATCTGGGGGATTGCTCAAGGGAAAGAGAACCCACGGGAGGGGCACGAGTGTGCGGAGCCGGGCGGCGGCGCGGGAAGAGCGGGTCCGACTCCAAACGTGCGCAGGACCCCCGCCTGTGCCCTACGCCTGCGCACGCTCCCTCGGAAACGTTGCGGGCGCCGTGTTAATATTCCCACCCCGCCGGGATGACCGTCCCGTCCGCTGGGGCGCGGGGCTCAGGGGGCGTCCTGCCCGCTTTGCCGCGAGGGCTCTTCCGGAGCGGCGCCCTCGGGGCCCCCCGGCTCGCGCGCGCGCGGCAGGTGGGCGCGGGCACGCGGGGCCGCCGAGCGCGGCGCGCTGGCCTCCGGCTGCAGGAGCGCCGCTGTGGCGCCGGCCTTCTCGGGCGCGGGCGACAGCACGGAGGACAGGCAGGGGAAGGCGGCGGCGGCGGCCGGAAGGCCAGGGTAGAGCAGCGGGAAAGGGGCGGCGGCCGCGGGGTACAGGAACCTCTCCAGGCCACCGCGGTCCAGGAGGGGCTGCACGCAGGCGGCGGCCGCGGGCGGCGACAGGAGGTAGAAGGGCAGGCACAGGGGCGCGGCGGGCGGCGCGAAGGGCGCCACCAGAGGGCCGAGCAGCGCGGCGGGGTCAGAGCCGCCCCCACGGGCGCTCGGCCTGGCGCGCTTGGGCGCGGGCGCGTCCTCTCCCTGCGGCTCCTGCTTCACGGCCACGCGGCGCGTCCCCGCGCCCCCGCCGCGCGCGCGCTCGGCCCTGGGCTCCGCCTCGCCCCCGTAGCCGCTGTCCGTGTCGGTGTCGGGCTCGGCGGCGCCCTCGGCGCCCGGCTGGGTCCGCTGGATAACTGGCACGCAGTGCGCAGGCGGCTCCTGCTTCAGGCCCGAGCGCTCCGGGGACCCCGAGGCCGAGGCAGCGCCGGTGCCCTGGGCGGGCGGGACCTGTGGCGCCAGCAGCGGGGAGGTGGGCAGGAACTGGGTGGCCACGGCGTGCAGGTGGGCGACCAGCTGGGCGCAGCGCGGTTCCCTGGGCGTCCAGCTCTCGAAGCGGGCGAGGTATTGCAAGACTTCTTTGGCGCACGTTTGGAATCCCGAGTGGAAGGCGTCCAGATCGGACTGCAGGGGCGACTTCAGGGATCGGTCCCCTAGGAGGAGCATAGGCGGGAGCAGGGGATGGAGGCGCGCAGCAGCCTCGGCGTGGGCCCTGCTGCCGGTCACGTGGGCCCCGCCCTGCTCAAGCAATCTGGGTTTTTCCTCTGCTAGAAGGATTTAATCCCTAGCCTGAAAGAAGGTGGGGGGGGGGGCGTGGGGCCGAGGGGAGGGGGTGCTCCCGGTTGGACTCCCACTTAAATAAAGCCCTACCCCACGACGCCCAGGGAATGGGCGCCCTGAGCCACTTCGCTGGAGACCGTGGGCTGCAGGTTGGGTTTCCCCCAGCCAGCACAGGCCGGCCGCGCCCCGACTCACCATTCTGCAAAGCAATTATCTTCTGGTGCTGCTGCTCGGTGAGGGCCGTTAAAGCTTTCAAGTGTTTCAAAGTTAACTCCAAGACCACCGCCTTCTCCAGGTGCCCCAGGGTCTACAGGAAGCAGAGTAAGAGGGGCGGCTCGGTCACATCAGAGCCCGCACTCTGCCGCGGGGGTCCCCGCTCTTGGAGAAGAGTCCCACTCCCAGCACTTCCGGGGCTGCCCGCGAGGCGGGGTGCAGTACGTGACGCCTCGCGCCCATCCCGAGTCTGTGGGAAACTGCTCAGCTCCAAGTCGGGCCTCCTCGGGGTCGGGGTCCCGCCCGGCTGGGAGCAAGCCCCGGGGGCAGCGGGGAGGAAAAGGCGCCTCTTACTGTCAATTTCAGATGCTCAGGCAGCAAATCCTTGAGCTGGGCGATGCATTCATTAATCCGGTCTCTTCTCTTCTTTTCTATCAATCTGTGCGGCAATTTGTAGGTATCCTTAACACACGAGTCGTGGGAGAGAGAAACAATGAGCTCAGCACTCACGCTCGGGGTGTCCCCCACCCCACCCTGTATGCTAAGGTGTGCCCGCAGCCCCATGCCCGGGACTGCCGGGGCCGGCAACTTAAACGCAGGTGCGGTGTGCGGTGTGCGCTGCCCTGGGGAAGATCCGCCAGCCACTCTGAATTCAGCTGGGGAAGCCGGGCTGCGACGGGCATGCAAGCCGCGCTTGCTGTGCCCCTGCTGTCCCCAGCGCACCGCGGCGGGCCGGGGAGCGCCGGGCGCTGCCGCTCACCTTGCCGTCGTCCCGCTTGGCGCTCCTCTTGGGCTTACACAGGTACAAAGAGGAGTAGTCCAGTCTGCAAAACAGAAAGCGGCGCTCCCGCATCAGGCACCCGCTCGCGCGGCTCTGTCCCAGCCCGCTCCAGGCCACTTTCTGGAGAGGACTGGAAAAAACAGAAAGAAAGAAAGAAAGAAAAAAAATCCAGCCGAAGCCTGGACCGTGCTGGCAAGGCAGGGTGCGCGCACCTTACCCTATAAAATCCCTGGGCTCCGGGAACCGTCTCTCCTGCAAACGGGGGACCCCTCCGTCCATGGTCCGCGGCGGCCGGCCTCCGGGTCGCTCTGGGCTGCGCTCGGAAGGCGAGACGGTCGCCCGGGGAGGTCTCCGGGGAACGGCGCGTCTCTCCGGCCTCCGCCGGTGTCTCTCTCTCTCTCCCTCTCGCCGGCGCAGGGTTGAAAGTGTGAAGCGGCTGGGGCCCCCCCTCCGCCGCACACGCGCGCACACGCGCCCCCGCCGGCCCTCCGCGCGGACTCCGCGCCCGCGCACGCGCTCCGGGCCCGGCGGGCGCTCACGTGCGGGCCCACCACCCGGGCCGGCCCGGGGCGGGGACGCTGGCTGACCGCCGCGGAGGGGCACGGCGGGCGCCCGCCGCGGGGCGCCGGCTTCAGGGGGGCCTGGGGACCCTCGGGTGCTGCTTGGAGGCGGTCTTGCCGCGAATGAAAGGGGGAAAGTTGAAATTCGCTCTCTGCAGGAAGCAAAGTGGAATTGTTGTCACTGGGTCAAAAATGTCGCAGTCCAAGTGTCTTGGGCGACATCGCGTCCCCGGGCCACCGAAACTTCCCGCAGCCGCCGCCGGAATTGCGGCGCCACTCATCGCAGCGGCACGTGACGTTGCGGGGTGGCCTCTGGGGCTCCCGGAGAGGAGGTGGGGAGGGGACACGGGTGGCGCGGGGGGGCGGGAGGCGCTCGCGCGGCGCTGCCGATGCGACACCCCCTGCGCCACCGGGGGCGCCACGTTCTCCAGTACGTCTCTCCGCCCTCGCGCGCCCCGACCCACGCTGACCGCCGCCTGCACTTTGGGGAGCCCCCTCCTTATCCTGTCTGGGACGCGGCCGCACACGGCCGGCAACGTGACGCGCCTCGGGCCGCCGCCGCCCCCCCTCGGCGGGACCGTGTACGCGCGCGCTGGCCCGGCACCGGCGCGGGGACGCACGGCCGGCCACGGTCGGGAGGGGGCAGCCGGGCCGCCCGCCTGGCGGCGGCGGCCGGCGGACGCGCGGGACACAGAACTGCGCGTTCACGCCAATGGAGGACCCCGGTCTCCCTGCCGCGTGCTCCGTGCAGCCGGGAGCGCTGGTCACCGCGCGGCGTGCGCGCCCCGGGGCGCAGCGGGACTGGCGCGGTCGCTACGAGTCCCCCGCCCGAATCCGGGTCACGTGGCCCTGCCGCCGCCGCTCCCCCTCCCCCGCCCGAGCCTCTGCCACCGCCGGCGCGCCAGGCTTTGGCTCGCCGTGCGCTAGGAGCTGCCCACCGCCAGGTCGATTCCGAGCTCGTTAAGGAACCCTGTCACGTGTCTACGCCTCATCAAACTGGGGGCGGATTCTGCACTCAGTAGGCGGGTGAACACCATACTGATAATGCTGAAAAAGTATTTTTAAATGCTTGTTTGTTTGTTTGTTTGTTTACTTAAGAGTCCAGGGCCTTCGCACTGAGCTACATGCTTAGCTCATTTCTTTTTTCTTATTTTTGAGACAGAATCTCACAAAGTTGCTAGATGACTTAGGCTTGGCTTGAATTTGAGATCCTTCTGCCTCAGCCTCCCAGAGTGGTGGGATTACAGGCCAGGCTGAATGTCCCAAATTGAAAGATACAGAGGGCTTTGCTGGGTGGAGTGAGGGAGCCTCTGAGTTCCACAACGTATAGGGCACCATTCATAAGGCCCACTTCCCTTCGGGCCTCTGCCCCAGGGATCCCCATTTCTGGGCTGCGCTTCTGCTCCCCACCGCTGGCGCTCTCCGTGGGCCATAAGTTATCCTTGGCCCTCCGTGCCCTCTTCCGTCTGTCCCTTTGTGCCCACCCCATTTTACTCCTGTTTCTCCTCCTTTTCTTCTTTCTCACCTCTTCCTTCACTCCCTGTCCCTGCTGAACGCCTGCGTGGGTCTTTCCCTGCGGTCTCCATTCGGGCCTCTATTCCCATTTGCCTGCACCCCACCCCCCAACCCCACACAGCTTAGAGATGGCTCTTTCTCACCCACGTCCTTTGAACCTGAGTCCTTTCTGTGCCAGTCTTCTTCCTTCCGGACCTCAGGCTGAGTCTGAGGCCTCGAATTTCCTTTGCTGCAAGGAGGCCCTAGGGATCAGGGCCCTCCACCCGGCGTTTGGTACCTGGGACAGGAGACCATTTAACACCTAGCTGGTGCTGGCTGCTCATCCTCACTGAGCCCACCAGGCCAAATGCTGCAGGGAAGGTTTCTGGTCAGTGGTAGGAAGAGTTCCACCAGGGTGGGGTCAGAACTAGGAGAGATTCCCTGCCTGACAAAAGAATGGAAACTGACCTGCTCTCTTTGAATATATTTATAAATAGGTTGAGTTCTATCATTTTAGGAAGGCTTAATGCTATCCTGTGCAAGGCCAAGAAGATACAAAGTGAGCTCAGAAGCCTTCTGAATGTAAAATTAAATAATTCTGCGAAGCATTGCTTCCAACTAGACTTAACTCCCAAAGATGAGGGAAGCTGGGTGAGCTGTCTTTCTCTGGTTCAGTGGGACCTTGCCCCTGAAGAAGGGGAGCACTTAGCCCAGTTTCCCTCCACATCTGTCACCTGTGGCTTCTGAGGTCAGCATCTCAGAAACACACTTCTCACAGGAGGTGAAAATTCCCATTGGAAAGACGGGTGTTCTGCCCCTTCGGTGATCTGCAAACCCCACTACCCTCCTAGGTAGTGACAGGTGACTTGGCAGTATTTGGGGTTGCTAGGTTTGATACAAATCAACTCCTTCTCAGGTGGCCTTATAGGCCCCAGTTTGGCCCAGGGTTGGAGCCTCCTGCGTATGAGATGCCCTGACAGTAGCACTACATGCCTTTCTTTTCTTCTTTGTCTTGTTTTCTTTCTTTCTTTCTCTCTCTCTCTCTCTCTATCTCTCTCTCTCTCTCTCTTTCTTTCTTTCTTTCTTTCTTTCTTTTTTTCCACAGTGCTGGTGGTAGAACCTAGGGCCTTGAGCATGGTAGTCAGGTGCTCTCCCACTGCCCTGTACCCATGGTCCCAGATGCCTCTCCCAATCACCTGTTTTGAATAGTTAAGAATTGATAGCCATTTCTTATCCCTTCTCTTTGGATGGGGGATGGAGCCTGTCAGGCAGAATCTGTAAACATCTAGATCAAATTTGAATGGATGCTATAATCACAGTGTAAACTGAGGTGGCAGGGATTCCCTTGCTGGTGGCATATCTGCTCTCAGGGGAGAGGGGTTAATGCTGACAGCCACACCGCAGAAAGAAAGGCCACTCCAAGGAGGAACACAGGACGGAAGGAAATACCACTCCTGCTCACCAGAAGCCAAACCTGGCTATAGAATATTGATGATATTTGCTAAAGGTACCTGATTGACAACCCCAGAATCAGAAGGCTAGGTTTCCCAATTGCACAGTCAGCACAGTATCCCCCTTTTAATTTTCAGAAGAACCTGTGTCTCTCTGTAGACTACCAATTAATGTGTCTTTGTGGTTGTAAACATGCCCTGGAACCATATTTTATCTTTATGCAACGCTGCCAGGGACCTTTAATATACGTGTTTGTCTTTGCATAGCACTGAGAAGCAGATGATAGTAAGTATAGGAAATAAATTTTATGCCGATGAAATAATTTGTATTCTTGTACTTATGTGAGTATTGCAAACACTCCTGCAGGATCTCCTGCATTTGTTGTGTTCCCAATGTCCCTGGAACTCTTAACCTGCCATGGACAATGAAGGCAGAGACATGCCTGAGCCCCCTGCAGGGGGCTTCCCTGGGCCTTTGTCTGCCCGGTCTAGCCCATGTCCACATTGACACCAGGACAGCAGAAAGGGAGGAAGATAATAGGCCCACTGGATCTCCAAAAGGGACGCTGGTGCTTTCCCAGCTAGCAGAGTGGGAGGCTGCAGCAAAAGGAAACCTTTGAACTTCTGGGGTTCTTTGCCACTGCCAATGAGCACTCCTGGGAAAGGCTTCAGAGAGAAGCATGTTATATAATGTGGAGGTGAGGCATAAAATGCACTAAATTGCCATTTCTCCTGGGCTGTGGTGGTACTTGCCTATAATCCCAGCACACTGGGAGGCTGAGGCAGGAAGTTTGCAATTTTTGAGACCCTGTCTCAAAATCAAAACTAAATAAAGGGGGCCGTGGATGTGGCTCAGTATGAAGGCTCTGGGTTCAGTTCTTAGTACCCTCCCTGCCACACACAAAGAAAACTCTGGTCATGAGAAATATATAATAATTTTTAGCCAAATGTCTGAATATGCAGTAAACAAGCAGACACGGTACTTTGGAGGTGAAATGTGTAAACTGTGTCGCATCTAGAGCCAAGTTAAAAATAGTTTTTACTCACTGAGTACAGAGAGCACACCAATGTTCATCAAGTGATAGTAAGTGCTTCTCCACTGAAGATAAATGCTCCTGAAGACAAGTCTGCCCTTACTCCGACATCCCCGACAGCCTGAGCCTTTCAGATGCAAACCTTAAATGACAGTAAAGCTGGGTGGGGTACCAAGAGAATGTCTGATTTAAAGAAATTAATAATCCAGGCCTTTGTGCACAGGACCCAGCCAGTCTAAGTCTAGAACAGTACAGACAGAAGTGGTCATGGCACTAGATCAGCCATGGTGACTGGGTGGACACGGCACCTTGTCCATCCTGACTCATTCATTTTCACAACACTTCTGAAATGTCACCCAGAAGGTATAATGATGGGGTCACTCACAGTAAATGAAGATGTCTACAAAGAAAACGTTACGGTCCTTCCAGTCCATGTTTTCACCTGAAGCGGACATAGTTTCAGAAAAACCAGGCTTGAAACAAGGCAAGATTAAGTCACAAGGTAAAGGCATGCAAATTGCCAAAATCCTGAAGTTTTGGGCAAAGGAGCTGGGGTGCTCCCTCCCTAGATTTTGTGAGGCATCTCCTCTGGACAACAGCTCCTGTGCTGTTCATTTCTCGCTGCCCCTCAGATACCTTGACTCATCTGTATCCCACGAAGTCCATCCTAAAGCTTTCGATGGGTTGATCACTATCTAGATTTTACTGAGACCAGCACAGGGTTCAGGCGATGGGGTGTCGCTATGTGTTCCCCTGTAACATCACCCCAGGACAATCTGCTAAATTATAGGATGTCCCAAAGGTCGCTGTACATATAAAAACATTAAAAATATAAAATGTAACATAATCTCATTTGTTCTGGATTAATTTGACAAAATATTTGAAGTAGAACAAATGAGATGTGGAAAATGGTGCAAGTGCTAAATTCCTTGTGTGTCCCAAGAATCTCCATACATAGGAAAAGTGAACAAATCTTTGGGACACCCTGTAGAGCCCGAAGAAGAAGCTGGGTCCCTCCGAAGTCCCATCAAGGTGAGGCTGAGACACACGAGACCATGAGAGAACACAGAGCTCAAGGAACAAGAAAAATAGAGGGGAAATGGCAGAATGGCCCAGCCTTGACCCCAGTGGTCTGAAGATGTCTGCCATGTGGATTTGGGGCTATTATGTACAAGCAAGATCTTTGAGTCACTACCTCAATAGACATTTTCATTATGGAGGCCCAAGCTACAGAATAAATGTTCGGTTTCAAAATCCCTGGCCTCGTGGGCTCAGAGCCATCAGGGAATGAAAGCTGATGGCCCAGACACTGTGTACACTGTCACTGCCCTGTGCTTTTCCCTCCTGTCTTTGGAGCAGGTTCTGCCCAACTGCCATTGTAAAGGCAGGTCTGTCCCAGTGATGGACCCTCACCGACACTCCCAAGACACAGTGACTGGCCAAGTGCCCCTGAGGGCTGCCCGGGCTCGCTGGAACCAAAACCCAGACAGCCCTTCTCTGTGGTTACTATACCACGAGGGTGTGCTCTTCTGTTGCAGCCCTTTCCCTCCTCACAAGAAAGAGACTATTTGAATGAAGTGCTTTTGCAGAGAACCCTAAGGTATCCACATCTGTCCTTCCTGTCACCTTGCCCTCCCCCTCAGTTGGTCACACACCAAGAATCTCCTTCATGGCTTCATCTATTTGGATTTGATCTCTGCTGTTCACAGGGTGGTGAGTCCTGATTATACAGTGGGCCAACCTAACTCATGAATTCTGAGCCATTCTGACTTTACGTGGAGACACAGCAAGAGTGTGACAGATATGTCAACTCTAGACTTTCTTAATTAGCTAGAAAATAAGATGTATTCAATCCATGGACTATGGATTTGTGTGGCCAGTGTCTCACATCAGGGTTCCCTTTTTGTCCAATGATATGGTAATGTAGCCAAGCCCTGAAATTTGCTCTGGTATTAAAATAGTAGTTGAGAGCATTCAACTATGGTATACTAGCAAATTAAGTCAATATGTTGACCTAATTTATAATGACTATATACTAGCAAATTAAATTACTATGTCCAATAATCTTAATGTGAATAGAGTTTTCTCTGCCCTGGCAGAGAAAGAGTGACCAACCCCCAATTTTAAGTAGAAATTTTTAGTAATATAATCACCAACCTTGGAAATGGGAAGATGCAGTAGTGAGCATTCATTCTCTTGTTAGATGATTGTTCCGCATTATCAAATCATCTAGTTTGAACATATATTTACTGAGCTCAGGGTCAGCCTCAGAAAACCAGTAGTAAACAAAACAAACATAAGACCAAGTTCCTACTATCTTGGAGCTTCTGTTTGCTCTATCTTGCGATAATTGCTACAGGTTGAATTCTAGTCATCACGTATTCTTGCTTTGTGTTTTATATAGATTCATGGGAAAACTCAGCTTGGCCTTTGGGGCCACATTCTGGGAGAGGACACAACGTATGTTACATGTTACAATTTTATCAGCAGGAATGGACATCCAACTGGAGCTTACCAGGGCTACAGAATAATACCCCTTTACACATGCCTAGTATGGCCACCAGCAGCTCTGTGGGGTCTTTTATTCCACTTGATTAGCTCTGTCTGCCTTAGAGTGTGGAGGCCAATCTTTAAGGTTTGGGCTGTTTTTGTAACCACAGCAAAGTTCTACCTTCTGAATTGCTTGCTGGGTGAATTCATCTCCTCTGGTGTGTACCTAAACCAGGAAGTCTTTGTTTTAGGGTAAATAATAAACGTATAGCTACTTGTTTCATGTGCCAACATACCATGTCTTTTTCTTTCTAACCATTTAAAGTATATTCTGGGGAAAACAGCTACGGAACCCAGGGTTCAAAGGCTGAGCATCAAGCCTAAGCCCATATGGCCTTGCAATGGAAGAGTACATACGAGTTCACAAGTAGGGTCTGTTTCATAACTTTTGCTACATCTGAGGCAGATTTTTTTTTTCTTGTGGTACCATGCCTGGGGCTATGTGGGGAACTTGAGTTGGATGTGGAACTCACTTGGCCAGGAAAATCAAGGCTGCTCTTCTGAATTCAGAATTAGAAAAATGGGAATTCTGCATCTATGCGTGTGTCTGTGCCAGGAGTAGACGCACAGCTGGAGGGACTGGAAATCTACTGTTTTTATAGATCTACCTACCATGTGGTGATTGGTAACCAGAATAGTGATCCAGGGGCACTGAGGGAACAGGAATGATTCGTTCATTCGTTCAATCACCTGAGAAAGATCAAGTCAGTCTGTGACAGTTTCAGTATTTACCTCACTTTATTTATGTATAAACAATAGACCTCAGAGCAACCAGATGCCAAACCTGATGTCTGGTTTCATCCAGTTCTAGCTCTGATCGTGGGTAAGTTACTTACGCTCTGTCTCATTTTTCTTGCTTCTCTTTTACTGATAAGTACATCTAATTCATAGTTTTTTAGGAGAATGGTACATGCCAATAAATGGATGGATGTGACGTAATTTGTACTCAGTGTATGTTGCTCATTGTTATTGTCAACAACAGCAATTCCAAAAAAGGACACCTTGGAAATATTAGTCTACACAGAACATATCTTGTAATTCATATCTGCCAATTGACGGGCTACCCCATACACAAGTGCTCCTTCTTTTCTGCAGAGTTAATTTCTGTAGATGAGAGTAAGCACTCACATGCTCATACATACTGCACCTGAAGTTTTTAAGGGAAAGTTCTGGGAACTTCTTTACCTGGATACCTATCTTCTCAAGGTCTGTACTTCCTTCCCTTGTCTGCCATGTCAGAAGAGACATGAGCACACAATTATGCCGTATTGTGTGCTGTCTCAAACTGTAGGACAATTCAGGCAGCTGAACCCACAAGCCACCAGGTTTGCTGGAACTGAAACTGGGTCAGTCTTTCTCTCTAGTTGCTAAGTCATAGGACATGCCTTCATGCTATAGTCCGTGCCCCCCCCCCCCACCCCCTGCCAATGGTTCTAGCTTTAAGAAAGAAACTGTTTTGAGAGAAACACCAAGGTAACTGTGAGGTGTTCGATTCCTGGGAGCTATGGGTGTGAATTTAGCAGTGGGTTTTCTGTTGGGGTATGATGAGCAAACAGGTGAAGGGGCTGGAGTTTGTCTAGAGCAAAGCTGAACTGGGTCCAGTAATGGGGCCACAGGCCACAGCAGGTCCTGGGCCAGGACTGTGTGAGGTTGGAATAGATTCAGGCCTGGAGATAGGACATGTGTGGCAGTGTGTGCTGAGAAAGTTGAAAATGGCAGTGTAAGGACAGAGAAGACAATCTGTGGAGCCCAGGAGCAGACCAGCTTTATAGAAGGACCTATATGGAATCTCCAACAACTGCAGGATGATCTCCACTCCTCATGAGACACTTTTTCCAGGAAAATAACCAAAACAAAACAGAACTATGATCTAAGACTTTCATATTAGAGCAAGGTGGCAATTGGATAATTTTTAAACTTAGCACCAGTGTATTCATGGTGTCCAACTAGGCCCAAAGGTAACAAGTGTATTTTCCTATATTAGACATGTCAAATAATAAAGAATTCCAAGACGAGGTTCCTGGCCCCAGCTGATCAGGGGAAGGTGAATTAGCAGATGAGAGAATGAAGATTAAAGAAGAAATAAAGATGGACAGAAAGGCCACAGATAAAAAGACGGGGCAGCTTTCCAAACATAAAAGGATGCTATTTTGTTATGTACAGAAGAAAAAATAAGAAATAAACTTATGACAATACAACAATGACCCATTTTATCATTAAATGGCTACAGCATGTAACTTTAAGACCTTATAAAGGGAAAAAAGTTAATATTTAAGTGTCTTCTGGCACTTCCTAGCAATGACCCCTGGAAGATTTTGTAATGTGTGTAGGCGACAGAATCATTTGCAAAGAAAGGAAAAGTTAATATGAGAGA
The DNA here is from genome assembly GCA_004027205.1 of Ctenodactylus gundi. Taxonomy (NCBI): domain Eukaryota; kingdom Metazoa; phylum Chordata; class Mammalia; order Rodentia; family Ctenodactylidae; genus Ctenodactylus; species Ctenodactylus gundi. The sequence continues at coordinate 728,576 of PVKB01000159.1, read as the reverse complement.
GGAAATTTGAGGTTAGAAGAACAAGAAGGTAAATCATTCGTGATGAATGGGAAGGAAAGATTTAATAATGAACTAGAAGGAGAAAGGGCAGAGCTGACATTAATCACCAGTGAGCACACAGGAAGGTCGTGGGCCAAACTTTTCCTGTGTCGCCACATTGACCATGACACCCACAATGATGGGGGTGGGGAACAAGATGGTAGCCCCAGTTAGCAGGGTGAATCAAGGCCAGTGTGTGGCAGTGGAGCGGGGAGGTAGACGACAGAGCTTGGAACCCTGGCTGAGACAAGACAGGAGCTCCTACGTCTCATTTTTGAGGTGCCCCAGGGAGACAGAGAAATTGAGGAAGGCAGAGAAACGCCCGGAAGGAAAAGCTATGAGAAACTTCAACTTGAAAGGATCTTGGAAGTAAAGGAAGACAAGGGAAGGATCACAAAAGAGAAAGTATGCGTAAAGGAGTAAGGAAAATCAGTCTGTACCGCTCCGATCCCTCCAATGGCTCCGATGCCCGTATGCAATCTCCTTTAATCACAAGAACCTGTGAGGTAGGTGTAATTGCCATGTCTGCATGGTAGGAGACACAAATTCAGAGAAGTCACCACTCTCCACAAAACTTGCAAATACCGGAGCCAGGATTAGAGCCTGTGGCCAGCCAGCAACATTAGAAAGCCCACAGTATTTCCATCCTCGCAGCTGCCCTGGGGAAGGAAGCCAAGGCTGGGTGTGAGAGAGTAGAAAGGGTAGCACCTCTGAGTGGTGGGGTCAAAGATGCAAATAAAGCACGACTAGAAAGACAGAAAAGGGAATCGAGAGAGAGGACCACGGGGTGCTAGGGAGCCTCCCCTCACCTGTCTTTCCTGTGGCCAGAGGGGCCCCTCGTAAGGCTCTGAGTGGAACACAGAGCGACCAAGAGGCCAGCAGAGTCTCTTTCACTCGTTGTGGCAGGATTGTTCTGCGACGATGAAACACGGTTTGGAGAAACTCCGAAGGCCAACAAGAAAGTTTCCAGACAATCGACACTCCATAAAAAAACACGTCTTGTAAGGAGCTGCACCAAAATAGAAGCTCAGGGGGACTGATGTCTGGAGGTGGCAGGCAGGAAGTGTGGTTACCATGCAGGACTAAGAGGGACATCCTGAGTGGGAAAACAGCCTCAGCAGCATGTGGGGTGGATGCTTGTGTTCCTACTTTGCATACAAGGAAACTGTGGCCATAAGCTTTGGGGACTTACTGTGGCCCCCCATCCAGATGTTGGACTCTAAGTCTTGTTGGCTTCATACTGTGCCATCTTCATTTAAATGAAAGCTATTTCCAGGGGCAGACTTTGGGCACCAGGTAGTGGGGACTTGGGTTCTCTCACCTGGTTTCATGCAGGCAGCTCTTAAATGTATTTGTTTTAAATAAGAGCAGCTCTACTGCAGATGAAAACACATTCAGGGGGCTGGAGGAATGGCACGGTGGTTGAAGTGCAAGCACAAGGCCCTGAGTTCGATTCCCCAGCACCACATAAAACTGGGCATGGTGGTGCACATCTGTTATCCCAGCACTTGGGAGGCTGAGGCAGGTGAATCATCCTGAGTCCAAGGCCACTTTGAGCTTCAAAATGAAGCCTGGGCTATAGAGCAAGACCTTGTCTCAAAAAAAAGACAGAAAGAAAGAAAAAGAAAAGAAAAGACAACCAGCTATGTCCCCTGAGTGCTGTTATAGGTGTCAAAGTGATTTCCAGGAGAAGATTTGCACATAACACTCACCTGCCACTGTCTAATAATGCAAAGGTGGCTTATGACTTCCCTAAGACACTGCAGGCCTTTAATACAAGTTCCTTTGTTTGCAGATGTCAGGGTGCAGTGTTCTGGGAGGGGGCAGTTCCTCAGGGGCAAGCTCTGTGTTCTTCTATGGAGACTCACTGCAAAGGAACAGTCGTACCCTACTTTCTGAATTCTGCCCCTTGCCTGGCAGCATTTCAGAGTGAAATGGAGGATGGCCCTCTGGTCCACTTGGAATCTCCTTCGTGTCCACACAGGTACACATTTCAGAGAGCATGCTGGCACTTTCAAGCTGTTGAGCTTGTCGATTCTGTGGGTGCCTTTTCAGGAAATCTAGGGGAGTGCCCATCCCTGCCCCTCCACCATATTATGCCCTGGAGCTTCCGAAAATGGGATGCAGCATCAACCATTCTCAGCTATTTTTATTTGAAAATATTTTGAACTTCTCATTGGTATCAGAACCGGAAGCTCATTTTCTTCCTACCTTAGGATTAGGTGATGATAGGAGAACTCTGGCAGGTGACGTAAGCCACCTTCAGATCGTGAATCTCAAATTTCCTCTCATGGGAACAGAAAAAGCGTTTACTAATTTGTAGGGAATTCCTTGCCCTCCTGGCTTGACAGAATCCTCTGGGCTTCCAAGCACTAGTAAATCTGCCCCTTTCAGATTTTGTGACTAATAACCATAAAGTTGCTATTTTAATTTGCTACATTTCAGTGGCCTCTGCTTGGTTATATGGATCCTAATGGGGGTATTTTCAATTCCATATTTGCAGCCTGAAGCAATGTAATCATCCATTCAATACATTGGGAAAAAAATGAGTAGGGCTAATTGTCATCATGACCGAAACAGCGACATACGACCAGGAGATGCTTAATAAATACTAATTTATGGCCAGGACAGCCTAGAGCAGGAACGATGGAATTCCGAGTTAGTTTTCCTGCTCCCTTAGTCGCCATCCCATCAGTGAATGGTGCCTTTATGTTTCAGTTTCACAGCCTACAAAAGGAAGTGGTTCTCATTCATTATTCCCCACCTCAGATCCAGAAAGAAATACGCATGGTTTAGCTTAATCATTGTCTTTGTGCTGAAGGTGGCGGCTGGCCAGGTGTTCTCAGGCACAGACAGGCAGAGGATTAGAAGGAAACAAGTCTGACTGGGAAGTCCTCAATGATGAAGTCCTGGGCAGCCCCTTCTGGAGAGTTTCTAGCAGGGCTTTTGTTCCCTCAGGTGGCCTCCGTGGAGGGGGTGAAATGACTGAATTTGCAGGAATGTGGCTCTAAGTATGGCTAGCCAGCCCCATAGTGTAGGTCTGTAATTCCAGCACCCTGGGTGGCTGAGGCAGGAGAATTGCAAGTTTGAACCCAGTCTGGGGTACTTCACGACTGAATGAGACCCTGTATCAAAAATAAAATATAGGCTGAGGGTGTAGCTCAGTGTGAAAATCCTGGGTTTGATCCGCAGTACCACAAAAGTAAATAAAAAATAATATGGCTACCAGTCAAGGTGGGTTTTTTTGCATAGTTCCCTTACTCATTATGGGGTCTAGTGATCAAAACACTATGTAAATGCCCAGACTTGGAAATCAACACCAAGAAATACGGTTGAGGACTATCTGTTCCCAACAAGGCACTGACTGGTTGAGTATGAAAAGCCACAGACAGCTTCAAAGCTCCAACCCAGGAGCCACTGAACTCCCAGACTCCAGGGCAGGGGCCAGAAAATGCCAGGCTTCAGCCAGCTCCAAGCTGTTGTCCAGAGTGTGAGGCAGTATTTTGTGTTCTTTACATTTTTAAATGGTTAGAACTAAATGTAAAAAGAACATTTCATGATACATTGACAACTAAACTAAATAAATTCTATTTCGTTGCACATATATAAAGTATTATTTGAACCCAGGTGTGCCCATTCATTTATGTATTGTTTATGACTACTTTCCTACTATATCATTTGTAGATTTGATAACTAAACAAGAGACTTCATGGCCTTCAAAACCAAGACTACTAGTGGGCCTTTTACTGGTGGGAAAAGTTTGCTGACCCCCAGCCTACCCAAAAGAAGTGGCCTCCAAAATATATAATAAGCTATACAGAGGAAGCTTATCACCACATGATCAATGATAGAAAAAATTAAAAATATGAATATTCCCTCAAGTATATGAGAATTATTGTTAAATAAAGTGTGGAAAGTCATTCAATGGAACTTTCCAAAACCATTTAAGTTGAAGGTGTTATTGAATATCTCTTGATATTGAGAAATAGGATGATTATACTAATTAAGTAGAAAAAAGTAGAGTACAAACTTGTATAGTCATGTGATTATAGCCTCTCATTAGCCAACTAGTTCAGTTAATCAAATCTTCATTGGAAACTAGAATATTATTCATTACAAACCAGGCATGTGAAAGAAAAAAACCAACTTAGAAAGTGTGTATAGTGATTGGGTAATAGTGGTTGATTTTGCTGATTTCTTTCTCTTGTCCCTATTTTAATTTTTTCCATGTATGATGTTTATGCATATGTTTAAATCCTTACTGATAAAGATTGGAGAAAGCAAAGGACAGGGAACAGCGTCTCGAGGTCACAGGATGCCTGCTAGGCTTCATGAGAGTTCCAGCACTCACCTGGCCGCCTGACTGCCCCAGCAGTCTCTGTCTCTATCTTCTCTTGCACCCCAGTTCTCTTTAGAAGATACAAGAGCAGCCTCCTCGAGGCTGGCTTCCATGCCCACCCACCCTGGCAGCCAGCAGGTCTGAGACTGTCCCTTCATTAACCAACTGCCATCAGAGAAGCAGCAGCTCTCCCTGCCAGAGGGGAGAGATGGAGCAGTAACCATGTCTGTTGAGGTGGCACTGAGCAATGCTGAGGTGGGATTTTTCTGGAGTGGATATGGTTCTAGAGAGAAGACACAAAATACATTGAATTCCCTGCCCCAAATTAGGAAAATGCCACCTGAAATACAGGTGCCACTAATTAACATCATTTTGAATGTTTTAAGATTTAAGTAGGTGGAATTAATAGCAAAGACATCATATCTGTAAGTCTAAATATGTGTCAACAGTCACCAAAAAGCTATTAAGCTATTAATAGGTTATTCATAGAAATGTAAGTAAAAAACGGTTTAAAAAGGCCAGGATGATCTTATGATGATGGCCCTAGGGGGACAGTGAAGGCCCTGTGAGGGTGGGTGAGCATCAGCTGCTGCCCCACAGGAGTGAGGTAAAATTGGCTGCAGAGACAGTTCTCTTCCTATTTTTGGAATCAGTTCTTCAGTTGCCATCTCTGCAAGTATGGGGAAGCTAATCAAGTCCAGTAAGTACCCACTGCTCACCAGAGGTACTGGGATCAAACAAAAACACAAGGTGACATGTTGGGAGGCAGGAGAAGGGTGTGTGGAGGGCGTGAAGCATGGTGGATGTGACTCAGGAAGATATAATGACAGTAGGAAAGAGGAACAAGAGGAAGACACCAGACATTGTTTCAGAGGAAGAATGTTCATGGCTTGGGATTGTTTAGATAGAGGACATCTCATAGAAATGTCTTGAGAGTGTAAGTATGCGCACAAAACACTCAAGCTCATTGCAACCGTTATGTAGCATATTTGGAAGTAAGTATAACATATTACAAGGGAATTAGTATATATATATATATATATATATATATATATATATATATATATGGAACAGAAAAATAGTGAAATGTTCTGAGAAATGAAATGGTGGCCTACACACACTGTCACACTGTGTTGGCCAACACAGCTCTTCCTGTGCCAGTAACAAATGTGGTTTGAATTAAACTGAGTTCAAGATGATTGTCACGCTTGGAAGAATGGGGTACCATCAGCCTAAAAGGCACAGAAAGAAAGCTAGTTGTTGTTTTTTAAAGAAAGATTATGACCTAGTTTTAATTTTTAAACTATAATGGTAGGTCTTCCCACATCAAATATCTAGGTAGCTGATTGAATTTTGGAACTCTGGTGGAATGCTTGCAAAGTACTTCCAGACTTAGCAAGTATTTCCTTGGTTCTGAAATCGAAGAATCTGCTTTGCTTTCTACTAAATATTTCTTTCTGTCTTTTACTTTCGTCTTTGCTTTGCCCTTTCAAAAACAGCTGGAAGGCTTTCAGTTAATATTTAAGTTAATGTTGTCCATGAAAATTGTCTGAATTTGGAATAATGACAGTCACTTATAGTGAGAGTTTTAGAATTGTATCAATGAACTACTTGCGGTTACATTTTCCCTATTTTTTGTACTTACCCACATGCCTTGGGAGGACTTAGGAATGCTAGAGAAGGAACACAAAGAACTGGGAAAGCTCAGCACTTAGTCTCTGACCTCAAAGTGTGGTTTTGAAGAAGACAATAGGCATTTAAGCCAGGAATTTCCCAGAAACAAAGAGTTGTCTACATTTATTTATCATGGAACTGTCAAGATTAAGTTGGAGAATCCAAATCATAAGTTTTCTTTCATAGTACCGAGACGGCAGATGGCTAAGCTGTGAGAATGGCTGCAAGAGGAGAGGAAAGGAGGCAGAGCAGCTGGAGCTGCCTCTTCGTACCCCAGGACAGGAAGACAGGGAGCCTGAGAGGTCACATGTCAGTCTCACCCTCCTCTCCCATGTAGGCGGATAACGTTGTATAAATACTTAGATTGGCAAGCAGACACTGAAGGACATTTGGCAAAATGCCTGTGCACGGAGGGCTGTAGCTCCTCGATAGACTCCAGCCCTGAGTAAAGGCTTGATGCTAATCCAGGATGGTGCCAGGAGATGGCATGGGGGTCATACATAGCCTAAGGTGGGTAGAGAGAGAAGCAGCTGGTTCCTCCTACCACGTATTTGACCTCAAAGGATACCAGAGGTCCTCAAATCCCACACTGAGGGTCCCCAGGAATATAGTGGGAGCTTCCAGAGACAAGGAAATTCAGAACGCACGTGCTTTCAAGAAAAAATTGAGTCACCTATAGAGACAATACAAATGGCAGATGGAACTCACGTCTGCAGATCACACAGCGTGTGTTCCACCAGACACTGCGCAGCCCTGAATTCGGCAACACAGGGACTCACGGAGAAGTCCAGAAAGTTAGAGAACCTGAATTTCTTCTCACATTCGAAGGCACCTAATGGCAGTGAGTACATATCACTCTTATACATAGTTAAAATTAGGAATTTAATGAGGATTGATGGCAGTCAATGATTCTCCATGTCACTCTAGATCTGAAAGAAAGTTGAACTGGGAAAGTTGTCTTCAGTCGCTAATTCCAGTTGCTCTAAGCAAGAGCTGTCCTGAGCCATTAATAGATCATTTTCCCCAAGGACAATAAAGCAGACTTCAGAATATATTGCTATTTTAAGAATCTTTATTTACTGAGTCTTAAACAAGTGGATTGATTAGCACTATTGAAATCCCTTCAGAGTAACAAAGCTCTATGAAATATCCCCATAGCTAGGGTGGAATTGCACACGGCACCTCTTGTTCTTTAATTATTCATTGTCATTACTCTGATTTTGCCCCGTGGTCTCCAATTTGCTAATTCCAAGGAAGCTGGAGGAAATAGGCTTCAATTCAGAAACTGATAGTTTGCTTTCTGGAATTCATTGGATGTATATTTATTGAACAAGTTTGTCTTCCGAGTTGAGAATCTTTATTTCCTATGCTCAGTCCTCCCTAATAGTCAAACGAGGTGAGGAAGACAGCAGCGGCTTTGCCCTTTCAATAGCAGAAGCTATAATTAGTATTTATCATCTGTTATACACTGCATGAAACTGTAATTACTTGGTGGAAATTGTGACATTTCATCATCACGTTAACTCTACATACTGGCATGTATTTGATCTTTAATTTACAGATGAGGAAACTGAGACTTAAGTAAATTGATTAAAACTCCTACAGCTCTTGAGGGGCAAAGGTGAGATTTCAAGCCCATCCAGTTAAACTCACAGGCCCTTTTAGGTTTGCTAGTTTGCACTGTTGTCCCTCAGTGGCCATAGCCTGTTTCCAGGCTTCATCCATCCCCTTACTCCCCGTTCATCCTCACCCACCCTCTGCTGTTTCCCGTGTTCTCTCTACTCCATTTCAGAGCTGCTGCCTGTGGTCCTCCTGTTGTGGCTCTCGCCTGTATGAATTGCCCCACAGTCTTTCACATTTAGATGGAGAGACAGGCCATTTTAATGGGCAGGCTTCTGGGTGATTTCCAACTTCCAGAACTGGGGAACATTTTGCACAGGATAAGTGTATTCTAAATATGGCAATGTGTTTTGAGTGGGATTCACAGCAATGTGTCTCTTACTATAATAAAAATTTCAACCATCAGTAGCTCAACATGACACTGCCTGGCATGTGCCTATACCTACCTACATGGTGTCAGAAATGCTGAGTTTATCGTACTGCTCCAGTTGCCTCTTAGGAGACCCTACAAGGATGGTAACAGAAGACTATGCAGTAGCCACAGAAAACAACCAAACGCCACACCTCTCCGTGTGAGGCTACCTGTAGATATAGCGAGAGACCCAGTGCAGGCATGCGTCACGCCAGTGCTCTGTGATCGTCACATGCACAGGACACATACTGGGTGGCAGTATTTCCAACGATGTTCGCCATTCAGTTCACTGAAGCCCTCAGATGATTAGATCAGATTGTCGCTCAGCCGGGCCTTTTTTTCTTGTATGTTTTGCCCTCCCGTAGCAAAATATTTACGCTGGCTGCTGGCCCAAGACGCACCTTGTGTGGGTCATACTCTCCAGAGCCCCTGGCCTTCCCGCTTCCAGACTGGAGAAGTGGCAGGATGCGGATGCAGCTGGGAAAAGTTGGTGAATGTATGCTTCATTTCTTCCCGGAGGTGTGAGCAAATAATGGAAGTGCGAAAAAGAAAGGCGGTGTGAAAGAGGGAGGCTCTTCCACTCCTCCTGATCGTTAGCCGTGAGCCGGGGCTGGGGGTGCTGAATATTCATTCGCATGCTCGTGCACTTCGTGGTGAGATTTCTTTTCTTGATATACGGAACAGCCTGTCTTGACACCTCCGGGCATGAGGGTGCCTGCACAGCCCTGTCAGAGGCGAGAGCGAGAGAAGGACTTTCACGCCGCCTTCCACGCTGCCGCCAAAGCTCTGCCATCACACAAAGTCACACACTCAATCTCACGCGAGAAAACGCACGCTCCCCGTGGCAAGCGAGAAGCGTCGCTTCTTTCCCCAGCTGGGTCCTCTGTCTTCTGACGGGACAGCCCAGTTACTCCAGTCTCCTAAGTTCACTGCTCAGGAAATACGCAGTTTCAGACAAGATAGACCTTCTGGGGAACAGGAAATACCATTTTAAGATACACCCTTGAGATCTCCTGAGAGCAAAGGGGAGATTTTTTTTTCCTTCAGAGCCACGAGCGTCTCCTCGGAAGCTAGAGACGCTGCACATGGTGAAGGAGTGAAAGATTGCTCCGTGTGAAACGTCAATCAAGTGTGCACAGAAGTGGAGAGAGATGTACAGCAGGGTTGATTGCTCTGAAAGGGAACAGGGCCACACTTCCAGGAAGGAAACAGCCCTTCGCCTCTGCCAGTGTATTCACAAGGCAGCAGCGCCCGTCTTCCAGAATCTTCCAGAGCCAGGCTGAGCTGTGGAGAAGGCGTTCTCAGAGGAGAGGCAGGCGTAGTAACAACAACGTGAATACTCTGTCAGCCCAAGGTCTCCTGCAGGTTTTACGTTCACGTTGGGTGTCTAAAGGAGGGCTGTTTTTATTCTCCCTTAGGTTATATGAGTAAAGAAATCATAATCTCTGTGAAAATCTTCTCCCTCTTTTAAAGTTTAATACTATTTTTTTTCTCCAAATAAACTGTTCTGAGTAAAGTTGGGGAAATTCCCATTTGATCCACTTCTTTGGTTATCAGAATTTTGTATTGTCTTTTCAAGATCATGATAGCAGAAAAAATACTGCTTTTTAAAAGATTATTTGAGACTAGAGCCTGATTAATCAAGGAAGTTGTGGGCTGGAGGAAGAGCCCAGCAGTTAGAGCGCTTGCTTGCCTAGCAAGCGCAAGGCCCTGAGCTTAATTCCCCAGCACTGCATAAGCCAGCGTGGTGGTGCACGCCTGTCATCCCAGCACGCGGGAGGCTGAGGCAGGAGGATTGCTGTGAGTCCAGACCAGCCTGGGCCACACAGTGAGTTCAGAAACAGTCTGGACTAGAGAGTGAGACCCTGTTTCAAGAGAGAGAGAGAGAGAGAGAGAGAGAGAGAGAGAGAGAGAGAGAATAAAAAAGGAAGTCAGTGAACAGTGCTGCCTTCTATGGCATCTTACTTTGAAGAACGTGTACTGCATAGTTGTCCTTTAACTGCTGGCTTAGAAGGGGAATTAGTGAGATGTATCCCAAGACCATGATTTCTCTCTGAGCTGCACGTCAGCTTAGAAAAGGCAAGGAGGCCACGTTATGGAAAGGCATATGACCAGGGCCGGGGGCTGCTGCTCGATGGTGTAAGCCCTTGCCCAGAAAACATGAGCCCCAGGTTAAATCCCCCAACACCACATAAAAATTAGTCAAGGAGTGGGGGCTCACACCGGTAGTCCTCGTACTCCAGAGACTGAGGCAGGAGGATTGCTGTGAGTCTGAGGCCAGCCTGGTCTACATAGTGAATTCAGGACTAGCCTGGACAACAGGCTGCTCTCAGAAGAAGAAGAAGAGGAAGAAGAAGAAAAGGCATGTGACTGAAAACAAACACTAATTACAGATTGAAGTTTAGGAACCCTTTGTGCTTTCCAGGATGACAGGAACCAACCCTTCTCAGGGAGACAATCACCTCTGTCCCAGGAGATAATCACCAGAAAGCCAGAAACTGAGCTGGGAGATTGAGGTCTGATGGAGGGGAGCTCAGTGCATTGGAAACCGGCGATCGAGCCAACTGTTGAGAAACCAGAATTTAGCGATAAAAATGAAATGTGTGGTGCCCCTTCAAAACGTCGCCTCAGAAGGCATCTGGCTCATGCAGAGTTGCCATCATTCTAAGTGTGTTAATTTTTTTAACAGTACATTTATATCCTAGATCGATGATCAACTTAAATAAAACAGGTTTGGTATGCACTAGCATGAGGTAATAAAGATAATTATCTTGGGTGATTCTTAAATTATCTTTGTGAAAGTTCCCAAAGTGATATTTCAAAGTTTTTTGAGTTAACTATAGTTTTGCTAAGTAAAATTGTCACATTTTTAACTGATAAAAGTGAAGAACTTAACTTGAATTAACTTCACGGATTCATTTCGGGAGCACTAATTTGGTTCCTGGATTTTTCTCTCCAGTGTTCTCTCTCTCTCTCTCTCTCTCTCTCTCTCTCTCTCTCTCTCTCTCTCGCACACTCTTTCTCTCTTTCTTTCTGTTTTTTGCTCATGTTTTCTTTTTCCCTTTCTTTCTTTTCTAATTTTGGACCGTAGCTTGCAGTCCCAGCCCTGAATCAGAATCATCTCTGGGTCTTTGAGAAACATGAATCTGTCTGCCAACCCCCTTCCTAATTAGACTTTAGAGAAAGTCCCTGGTCACAGGCATTTAAACAGTCGCCTGGGTGATTCTGACACATGGCCAGGGATAAGAACGAGAGCTTGTTATAACTTCTTGGGCTTTCAGAAATGTCTGCTTTTATCTTAGGATATTATACCTATCTCTTTTCACAAAACTTTCTTTTAAAAATATGATTGTAGCTGGGCCTAGGAGTGCAGGCCTACGATCACATCACTCTGAGACGCAGAGGAAGAAGTGTTACAAATTTGAGCCCAGCCTAGGCAACTTGGCAAAACCCTATCTCAAAATCAAAAATGAAAAATAGGCTGAGGATGTAGCTCAGCATGAAGGGCTCCAGTATGACAATAAATAGACCGATCAATAAATGTGATCTTAGCAGCACATTTATTTTGTTGAAATTAAATTCAGTTAATTTATAAAAATGTGATCCAAAGAAAATTTCTCCACTTGCCAGGCAGTATTACGATCTTGTTAGTTGAACATCCATTGTACCTAACTCTGTGGTTGGGTTTAGATGAATACCTAAAATTCAAAATCCAATCCCTACTCTACTGAGCACTTTTGGAAAGTGGGAAGGATGTCGATAGAGCTATGAAAGGGGAATTCAGAGGCCCCGGAAGCCACAGCCACGTTTCTCAAGAGCCTGAGAGGGAATAACGCAAGTGTCTGGCTGATCTTTGGTCTCAGACATCATTGCAGGTTGCAATTCAATTCTCAGCTGGAGTGTAAAGCCCTGTCAGACCCATCCCCGATGCTGGTCAGCATTCCAAATCCCACTGCCCTTTGGACAGACAGCACAGGAAGAAACTGGATGAGAGGCACTATCAGCAAGGCAGAGGATCAGGGTCGTAAGTCTTATAGATTCAGTTGCTTCTGAGCCACAACTTGGGCTCAGCAGAGGTGAGTGGAATACCCCTCCAACAACCAGCATGCGGTGGTTATCGGACTCTCACACCTACACAGACTCCTTAGGGTGGCCATTGAGGTGTGAGGTGAAATGGGAAGGTTACTGCTTCACAGCCTGCAGTACGCAGTCAGGGCAGGCAGACGGCGACAGCCACATCTCCAGATTTGCAAAGCATTGTGTATGTACATGCATTGCAATGACTTATTTCATTACAGTTAAGAGTTTCTGCAATTCACCTTACTCATTCTCCATAGAGCGTGCACAATTCTAGCACACAGGAAATAAGCAATAAAGCCTTATAAATAAAAAGGCCACTGTGCAAAGTAATTATGGACTATAAGACTATATAATTATAATAATACGTTACATATAATGCCGTACAAATTTAACAAAGAAACGAATGGTTCAATGGCCTAGACAAGAAAATTGTCTCCAAGAAGGTGGGCTTCAGGCAGAACTTGCTGCTAGCCAGTGAATGTCTCTGGGTTTACAAAAAGGAATGTGACCTGTGACCAGGGAAACAGTCACAAACCAGCTGTCACTTAGAAAGCGAGCCAAAACTGGAAATCTGTCCCAGGACCATCCTTGGTCAACATACAGACCATCCAGTGGCATAAGTAATTTCACCTGTAGAGGAACATCCTGTGAGGAGAGACTGTCACAGAAGATAGCACACAAGATGGGCATGGTTTATCTCATAGGAAGGGAGCAGAAGCAATTTTATGGAGCAGCTGAAGGGAATTTCTTGAGTTTCTGTTGCTGCTCTGTTCTACCTCGTGATGATGATGCATTGCGCCCGTTCCAGGATAACAAGGAGAGGAGATGTACATACATGTAATAGAAAAATATGCATATATTATCCACTTCCTCCACGTATACCCTGATTTGGTGTGGTTATACTCTCAGCACCCTGAAGCAGTAGAGAAAGGATGAACCTCCAAGCATCTCTAGGGCCTCTAAGATGTAAAACCGGGGTCAGTCTAAGGTCCAGACTCACACATTCCATTCACCTCCAGGATAAATCACCATTAGGCGTGAACAGCCACACATCCTGCCAAGCCTGAATCACCAGGGGTTTGCATACATCCCGGCTCCCATCCCTAGCTGAGATTGTGACACCCTACGGGGTACAGCACCCTCTTTCCTTTGCCTTGCACCCCACAGCTGCCTCTGTCCTCACAGGGAATGTGTTTTATGATGCTCCAAGACCACGGGGCCATCTCCCTCCAGTTGGCAAAGGGGCAACGCGTGCACAGGGACCAGTGTCTGTGAGGCCGTGTGGCAGCGTCAGGGGCTGAGTAAATGCTTGCCAAGCAAACTAAAGAAGGAATGCTGTGCAGGACACCCACGGCTGAGAAGAAATAAAAGGACAAGTAGCAGACTAGAGAGAAGGAGCGCCCTTTTTGCCTCAGCGGGTGGAGGAGTGCTGGGTTCGGCTTGGGGTACATCCTGGAGCTCAGTCTCCAGCCTCCATCTCAACTCTGTAAAGATGCCCAGTTCACTTTAAACTTGGTGAAATCTGTCATGAGCGAAACATGTCTAAAGTGCTTCTGAGCGGCTGCATCTATTGCTGAACACCAAGGCATCCAGCTATCTGTTACCATAGAGCTAACTTTTTGATGTAAGCTAACAAAGAGAAACAAAGGGTCCAGGTATAATAAACCAGCTGAGTGTGAGGCCTTTGGGTAAAAACTCACCTAAGTGAAAAATGGTGCAGATTACTAAATAGCACCTGGCATCCCCCCAAACCAGATTGCAGAAGCATTGCAAATAGACACCTTATAAAATATTTATTCGGTCCTAGACTGCCTTTGTAGCTTCCCACACAATTTGACAAAAAAATTTGTTGTTTTAATATTCTTGTCTTTTTGGAAGTGAGCTCAGAGCCCACTGTCACCTCCAGGCATTTCTGTGGGTCTGGGTCTGTTGATTCACTGGGGTGAGTAGTCCAGCTACCACCACTATTAAGATGGAAATAACACACGTGTGTGTGTGTGTGTGTGTGTGTGTGTGTGTGTGTGTGTGTGTGTGGCACTGGGGAAGAAGCATGGGTCCTCCACACTGAGTTACATCCAAGACCATTTTGGGTTTTCAGTTTTGAGACAGGGTCTTGCCACTTTGCTGTCTTGGCAGGGCTGGGGCTTGTGATCCTCTTCCTCTCAGTTTCAGGAGAAACTGCAGAGAAGGATACTGCACAGAGGTGGAGAGGGGCTCAAGCAAAGGTAAATCTAGGTTAACAGCTGACAACTGTTCAATATACTTAGTTATTAATTATTGATACCAGGGTCTCTTCTCTGCTTTCTTCAACTATTGTGTTGATACTTCAGAGCTACCTTCAGAGGCAGGTACTTTCAGTATTCATATTGTTCAGAGAGGAGCTCAGGGGTTGGGGAGGTTAAGGAACTGTCCATACATGTGGTGATAGGAATTCAAGGTAAATCGGATAAATAGGTCAAATGGACAATGAGACAATTGGATAGCTGTCATCTCTACAATGAGAAAGCCAGAAGTTAAGCCGACCATTAAGAGATCATTACTCATAGGACATTCAACTCAAAATCATACAACTACTGTGCAAAAAATTATAAATGAGTCGATTCTTTTGAGGACAATTGGGCAAAAAGACACATTTCAAATGACATAGACATAAATAAAATGAAAAAAGCATAGGAGATTTCTTTTTTACAACAATATATATAATATACACACACACATACTTGGATCAGCAACATTCCTAGAGTCATGCAGGCCAGAGAGACATTTGGGGACAGCAGTACCATGTATGACAAACAAGTTTCCAGTTATTCTCTGTGGGGTATTTGTTACTCCTTTAAATCAAGTCTAAGTGAATGTTTTTGATGTATTTAATTACCTATTAAAGGGACTTGATATAAACTCGGGAACTCTACTCATTTCTCTATGAAGTCCGCTTTTGTTCTTGGCCAAGCTGAGACTGTGTATTGAGAAGTATGTTAGTTCAGAGATTATTCCTAGCCGGATCTCCTAAGGACACTTTGCTAATGATGCTACTTGGAAAGAGTTCTCATCTTCTCTGTTCTGAGCTTTTGAAGCATAAATACCTCAGAATGAGGCTAAGTTAGAGATAGACTGTGAAGATAAGGACACAACACTTGATTTTGTCTCTTTCCCAGAGGATCAAAATAATCTCAAACCGTATATTAACTACTCTCCTGCAATTTCTAATTTATATTATTTGCCACTTTTGAGTTATGAGAGCAGCTGAGAGTATCTAAAAACACTTTGTTTGTATTTTGCCTTTCCCTGATAATATAACTATCAGAAGAATTTACGGCTTAACCTATAAAATGATGACATCATAATTTATTAATGCTAACTAAAAACACCATTGTTTATTTTTGTTAAACTATGTGCTGAGATAGAAATGGTAACTTTGTCAGAAGAAAGAACATGTCAAAGAAAAGAATTTTCTTATTTTGTTCTTAGTTAGCTCTGCTGTCATTCTTTCCATCACTAACCATTTGACAATGTTTCGCTCTCTTCTTTTTCAATTTTTCTGTCATTTAAGTGAAAATACCAACTTCCCTGCTATGATCTCATGATCACCTGTGCTGCTGGGAAGCTATGCAGGTGTGAGGTTCCCCACACCATGACTCCTTGACTGGAAGATGGAAATTAAATGAGGCAGTCTTGATCAGACTGGAAGGGTCACAAGGTTTCTGGGATGTTGTTCACTGCTGCTGGTACTTGGGATTGAAACCAATGTCTTTGCACTGAGCTAGATCCCCAGCAGACCTTGGCCTTTTTTTCTTGATATTTTGAGATAGTGTTTGGCTAAGTTGCCCAGGCTGAGCTTGAACTTGAAATACTGCTGCCTCAGCCTCTCAGAGTGCTGGCTGGGATTGCAGGCCTGCGCCACAGGCGCAGCTTCAGTTGAGCAACTGAAAGTAAGGCTTTGTTATAAAAATATGCCATTGTTTCCATGACCTGTAGTTTGTTTGTTTTCTGGCAATATTAAATGGAAAATTCCATAAAATGAATAAGGTTTAGGTAAATTTTATTATACCATGTTGTTATAATTGCTCTATTTTACTATTTCTTGTCAACCTCTTATTGTACCTAATTTATAAATTAAATTATCGCAGTCATGTATAGGCACCATGTAGTATACATAGGGTTTGGGACTACTTGCAGTTTTGGGTGTCCACTAAGGATCATGGAAATACCTCCGTCAATAAGGGGGGATAGCATACATACAACTATAAAGCACACTGGTTCCAAAGCACACAAGACAAATCTAATCGACCAGTGTACTAGTTAGCTTTTCCGCTGCTGGGACACTATACCCAATTCCACAAATAAAAGGAATTGAAGTTTATTTGACTCATAGTTCCAGATAATTCAGTCTGTGGTCAGCTGAATCCAGGGCAGAAACATTACAGTGTGGTAGAGCAAGGATGCTGAGTTTACCAGGAATGGGAAGTAATCAGAGGAATGGCACCAGAGACAGAATGGTTAGAGACCAATTGTAGTTTCCAAAGCCTTGCCTCCAAGACCGACACAGACACACCAGGAGTGTACTTTACTAGGCCCCTGGGCGGCTCCCAAAGTCAATCAAATTGATAGAAATTTAATCCAGAATGTCCTATGTTCTTGGTTAACTTTACTAACCTACACCTAATTTAAGGTTGCAAGAAAAGGCTAAAAAATTTTATTCCTAATAACATGGTTGCCAACAAATAGATTCTGTGTCTAGCCATAAGTTAATAATAACAAAAATAATGGTCTCCACTAATGTGTTTGTCAGTTTTCTCCTACTATAACAAATATGAGAGACAAAACAACTTAAAAAGAGGAAAGGTTTATTTTGGCACTCAGTTTTGGAGGTTTCAGTCTATGCCTGATTAGCCCTACTGCTTTGGGACTGCTACAGCACAGTATGTCACTGTGGGACCCAGCTGAGGTCACCTGCTCAACTCAAGATGCAGGAGGGAGTGAGGGAGAGAGAGAGAGAGAGAGAGAGAGAGAGAGAGAGAGAGAGAGAGAGTCTTGCATCCTACCATGCCCATTAGAGGTATAAGCATACCTCAAAGGCATACTTCTAATGACATACAAACTTCCACTAGGTCCTGCCTCTTAAATATTTCCATAGTACCCAACTGAGACCAAATATTTAACTCAGGGACCTTTGGGCACATGTGTCCAGACCACCTCAACCTACTAGTATATATACTATGTTCATTGAGTCAAGATATTTTTGTAAAGTATTCAGCCTTACGGTCAAGGTGACAACTAATTCAATGATAGAAACAATACACGATAATTAAATTGATTAAAATCATTAAAAAATTCAGTCTTCCAGAGTTTTCCCACAGGCTATGTCCATATAGGAAATGAGGAATATTAAAACAGGTCATCTGTAAGAGTTCATTCCTATTTTTCTTTATCCTCATCCCTAGCAGATGAGTGGTTTCATCATCTGGCTACTTAGCAATTCTGATAATTATTACTTTTCATCTTTAACAAATGAAATTAGTTTTATGGTGGTTATAAGGAGTAACAGTAATAGAAAACAGGGACCCCCCAACTTGGCTGCCATGGGCCAGGCTGCCCAGACAGAGGAGCCGTGAGCAGGAAGTGAGAGCTGGCATTGCTCTGCCCTCAACAGCAGGCTCCTCTCAGGTCCAAATGCCGGTGCTGATTGAACAGAGGCAGAACACTGCTCTCTGCTCCCCTCTTGCTGCTGCCCCCCATGTCAAAGCTAAGCTCCAACAACCCCCTGCAGAGCGAATGTCCCACCCACTCCTTCCCTGTCCTTGGGAGGAGGGTCTTCAACTACATCAGGCCCTCGTGTCAAAAGAGCTGGGGACTCCCACACCAAGCATGTGCTTGTTGCAGACCACACATTGACCAGCAGTAATATTATTAACCACGACGAATAACTACAGGTAGCCGCTTGCCTTCCTCTGACGTTTACTGCATCCACGTCAGGAAGTCAAGCACCGCTCCATTTTGTTACACGGGTTATTCTCAGTCAGGTCCACGTCAGGTGGGTGTGTTGGCCTAATCCCAGCTTCTACCTGCTCGCCTGAGAAGTCCCAGTGGCGATGTGGCCCCGAAGACCAGCCACCCTCCTGGCTCCGGTCTCCTGGTGAGTGGAACCCTGACCCTAGCAGCTTCTCCCACCTCCCGTGGAAATGGATTACTGTTTGGATTCCACTTTCCTTTCTTTGCGCCCATCTTCGTAGTTTTGACTTTGTTACAGGATCTCATGAAGTTGCCCAGGCTGGCCATGAACTCGCACCCTTCCGCCTCAGCCTTCTGACTAGCTAGGAGTACCGGCGTGCAGCACGTCAGCTGGTTTCTGCTAAGTTAACGTTTGTACTGTGGGCTGTATTTTTCTCACGGGTCCAGAAGGAAAGTACTGCAGTTTATAAAATAAGCGTCTTAGCCCTTTCTTGTTGCTGGGACACCGTTCCCAACCGGCGCAACTCAGAGGAGAGAGAAAGGCTTCCGAGGCCTCAGTCCACTCAAGCGTGCGGGCAATGGCAGCAGGGCCTGGTGGAGGATAGGAAGCAGAGCAGGCCAGGTGAAGCCCACAGGGAGGCAGGTACCCCCAGGTCAGGGCCCCAGGCACCTGCCCCTCGTCCCTGGGCCCTGCCGCTTGACAGAACGCGAAGCCAGGGGATTCGTTTCCTTTAGCCTATTACCTCTAGGATCCCAGACCCGTGTGATGGCCTCACCTTCCAGCTGAGACCCAGCCGTTGCAGTGAGGAAGGACCAAGGACTTTTTGCGGTCAGAGTTACCTCTGTGGGGGGCTTGGCGTTTAGAGGAGGATAAGGATTAGCTTGCAATCCCAAGGGTGCATACAGCTGCCTCTAAATTAGCCCAGGGCAAACGACTGAGAGGAACTCTCCCTTTCGTCACACCTTGGCTACCGCCTCTAGCTTACAATTTTCCCAATGTTCAAAGGAACCAGGCCAACGGGAGCGTAGACAGCCCGGACTGATGGGTCCCTGGAATTTGCGCTCAGGAGCTACTGAGTGTGGGTTAGAAGGGTGAGTTTTCTTGATCTGTTCCGTGACGGGGCAGGACCTGGGCTGAGCCCCGGGTCAGCACCTTTCTGTCTCAGCAACACTGGAGAGTCCTTGGCGTTGCCAGGGGGAGGCTGTCTCTCTCCCCAGGAGACTGTGCCCTGCTCGCTGCCCTGCAGATGCAGGAACTCTGCTGGAGGTGCCGTGTAAACTATTAGAAGAAAAAAAAAAAGAAACTATTAAAAGAGGCTTAAAAAGACGTGAGCGAGTTCACACGGAGCCCAGTATCTCTAGTTACTTAAAAAGCAGAGACCGCAATGGGAAAAATACCTCTGTCCTTTGGCTTGGGAATTTAGAGAGTTCATCTCTGCCTCTGTTGGAAACAAGAACAATTTGACTTCCGGGAATGACTTCACAGCTTGGAGCCCAGCAGAGCCTATTTTGGATTAAACTGTCTCTTAATTAAACTCAATGATTTAAACAGTCACCTCCTTGAATTACACCTCCCCGAAAACAAAACAAAACAAAGCAAAATTCCCGGGGTTTTGACTGAGGAAAAGAAACATCAAGCGCGTGAGTTCAGGCGCCCACTCTCCTGTGCCCACGCGTGCCCGCTCCCTCGTGCACAAGCCTTGCCCGCGCGATCTGGGCCCGCGTCGGCCCTCGGCCACCCCCCTCGCGGACCCCCGCTGCAGGAGCTTGTGGCCTTGGGAGGCCGCGGGTGGCTCCTAATGTTCCCTTATTTGTTCAGCCTCCGTAGCTGGAATACCAGGGCAGGCCCAGTCTGCCCCGCGCCCGCCACGCACGCCCCTGCTCCCAGCCGCCGGGCCACCGGGCCACCATGGGGAAGCACCAGCCGCCGAGGCCCGGGACGCCGGATGCCTCGGGACCCGGGGATCCCGACCCGAAGCGGGGCGCAGAGGCTCAGGAGGAGGAGGAGACCCGGGCCTGCTGCGGCTGCCGCTTCCCGCTGGCGCTCGCCCTGCTGCAGCTGGCCCTGGGCGTCGCTGTCACCGTGCTGGGCTTCCTCATGGCCAGCGTCAGCCCCTCCCTGCTGCTCAGGGACACGCCGTTCTGGGCTGGGATCATCGTAAGCACGAGGGGACACTAACTTGCTGCATGCATCTCTAACTAGGCTCTGCTTGGCGCCGGGCACCTAGGGTCCTAGGGCGGTAGGATTGTCCCCTCCTTCCCTGCTCGCTGTGCCCCACTGCCCACAGGCCTGTGTGGGGAATCGGGGACCCTGAGACTGCTCAGGGTGGTCCCCTGGGTGGCCTCTGTCTCAGCCCCAGACACTGCTCCCCAGACCTCGGCTTGTCCCTTAATAAGCAAACCCTCCGGGCCGTCATCTAGCTAGCAGACAAGCCTGCCACCGGGGCAGGGGCAGCTTTGCCCAGTGGAGTCCGCCTGGGGAGGAGGTTTAGAAACCACCTTCCAAGGTCTAACAGGCCAGCACTCTCCTGCATGGCAGGAGGGTATGTGGGACTCTGTAGGCGTCCCGCTATTCTGAGCAGGGACACAGATCTCAGCCACTGGAGCAGGCCTGGGAGCACCAGCTTCAGTAGACAACTCCTTGTTGTGAAATGGGCGCAACTTGCTGAGCGCCTCCTGTGCGCTTGCCTTGCTAGTGGCCTTCCAGGCGCTGCTTCTGATCCCACGTCAGCCTTATAGGGTACTTCTTGCTTCCCAAACATGAGCACGTGGCTGATACTCACTCGCTGTCAGGAATGGCAAAGTACCCCACCAGGCTCACACATTGCTTTCTTTTATTTTTGGCAGTTCTGGAAACTGAGCCCAGTGCTTTCACACTAAGCTACACCTCCAGCTCCCCTCCCATTTTTATTTCTTGTATTTTGAGACAGGGTCTCACTAAATCATGAAATTGAGCAGGCTGAGCCTGAACTTGGAATCCTCCTGCCTCAGCATCCGGGTTGTAGGCCTGCCCACCTGGCCCAGCTAGATCAATATCTTTCAACATCACCTCCCCCCCCCCCCACCTGCAACCTCCTATGGGATACCTGTCACCACAGAGGAATTTTGTGATTTTAGCATCAGGTCATATCACAGCATGTGTGGCTTATTATTTTCCTATGAATTAACCGTGGGTGGGTGGATGGGGCGGGGGGTGAGGAGTGGATTGTTTGTCCTCTTCGGACATGGAGAAATGGGCCAAAAGAAGGTAAAAGACATTCTCAAAGCCAGAGAGTGAATGGTGGTCTCAGGAGAGGCTGGAACCACACCCCTGACTCCTGGTCTTGTTGGTATATCCTTTTTAGTACTGACCGTAGGGGCTGGAACTCCTAAGCAACCTTCAAATAGTTCTGTACCAGGGCTGACACAAAAGCCACCTGGTAAATATGCATCCATATGGGTACTTCCTAATCAAGATTATTTCAATCCACAAATTCTTGCAGAATAATTTAAAACTTTTAATTTGTGTACTAAGAATTCCCATGAAATTACCATGATTGGAGTGATTTTAAATCAAGTGATTTTAAAAATAGCTTTCCACTCAGATACACAGGGTATTTCAGTCTCTTCAGCAACTGTCAATGGACCCAGAAGGGAGGGGCGAGGCACTCTCCAGGCCTGAAGGCTGGGCAGGTGCAAAGAACAAAGGAATGGGACTTCCACTCAGTGTTTTTGAGTATCACGGTTTAATGGGTCGCCTACACTTTTTTCAGTTTCACGGAGCCCAGTAACAAAGGAAAGAAATAGATGAGGGGAAAAAACACTTGCTTAAATGTTTAAGGCAGAACATACAAGTTGTGTAACCTTGTGAACTATAGCTCTTGGGATAGGTGATGTTCCTAAGTGTCGGGGTGAGGCACACAGTATTATATATATCCAGGGGTCTGTTCTTTCTGGTTTTCCTTGTTATACTCCAGGACCCATTTGACGTTTGCTCACAGTGGACTGCCCCAGGGACATCTGTCACCCTGAGTTGTCTGCCCACAGAGATTTTGCAGGACAGGTAGCAGACAGGTGCCCACTAGTGGGCCTCTGGGAGAAGCCGGGCCAGGAGCGCTGTCTTCCCACGGTGTTGTACTCACTCTACGCTGCACTCCCTCACAGGTGTCCTTCTAAGCTTTAGGAGATGAAAAAGGATGAGAGGCGGAGGGTGAAGGGAGGAGGTGTAAACACGGAACCCCAGCTGACTTGCAGAGTGACTCTGAGCAAGCTGTTTCCCCGGCTAGTTTTCATTTACTGGAGAGATTAGAATGGTCGGGATGGTCTCAGAATTACGTACATACACTCACATAAAGCCTGTAGACTGGTACCAACCAGAGGTGAACACGTCATGAGCTAGCTCTTTCTGTGAACTAATGGTGAAAAAGTCTGGGTCATGGTGTTCTAGAAAGGTAGAAATGGCTCCACTTCACTTCCGGTTTTGCAGAACAGTCCTTTCTGACCTGCTAGATATCCACAGCCATTTTGAACCTGAAGGAGGCCTCAATTTGGCCATCTATCCTTCCTTTCTTCTCAGTCCATTCCTACACTTCACCAGCCTAGGACTTTTTAAATCTTTCTGGAGGTTTATGAATAAACGTGCAGGAGAGGGGCTTTTGGGGTTCAGGGTCGTTCTGGTCTCGTATATCCTTCAGGGAATCCTGGCAAGTTTGTCCTGTGTGGGAGACCCCCTGGCCCAAAGCAGTACAGGATCGTGCTTGGGGGAGGGGTGGGTAGAGCAACTCCCGCTTCTGAAATGTGGGTCCTGCAACTCTGTGGGCTTTGCTCTTCCCTTTGTTGTTATTCTGGTCATTTCTTACCATGTGGTATTCACTTCGTTCTCCTTCCCATAGTACAGCCAGGGTGCCTGCGTCAATCCACGTAGGTGAGATGCTTGCTGCTTGACCAATGTCTGGGTGACTTGAGTGCTCAGTGAACTTTGCCTGTGGAGGAAAGAAGCCGGGGTGATGCATGGACAGAGATGTGTGTTTAGTGGAATTTTAGGAAAAACGACTACGTAATTTCTTACCTGTCCTCCATACTTACCTATCTGTAAATGTGACTACTCGTTCCCAACCAGAGAAATAGTGGAATGCTTTTTTTTCAGTCCCAAAGATTCCTGAAGAGAAAAGGGGTAGAGGGTGCAGCTGCTATTGAGATGGTACAATTTGTGAAAGTGCTGCTCCTGTTCTCTCAAAAATTTTCACAGATGGTTTAGGTTTTGTATGTCCCACCCATCTCCAAGGAGGAGCTTGGCTGGGGCTCGGGGTACTGGGAGGCAGAAGCTTGACGTGTGTTGCTTCCCTTAATAGCATGAGCAGCTGGGGCAGAGGGGTGTGATGGTTGCTCCTCATTCCAGAGTTCTTCTTGATATAAAATGTGTGTGGATCCACAGGAAGCTGAGATCTCTGGGGTTTCTACTTGCTTCTTGCAATACAGCTGTTTTGGTTGAGGTGAAACATTGCATGTTTAAACTCAGCTGATTTTTCTTTACTCTGGAAACTTTGTTGGGGGTGTCTACTGTGCTCAGTATTGGTCTAAAAATAATGAGTCATGTACCAGGAGGCGATTTCCCATGGTTGACACACGTGTGCCCTTATCGTAGCTGACAGTAATGAATACTACTGATTAGAAGACATAGCGTACACAAATATTTTTAAAAGCCATTTACCTCTCAAAGTATTTCACTTTCAGTGATTTATTTGCCTTGGCTTCTCTATTTCAAAGTCCATTTAAGAGCAAACGCTTCTTCTTGCCTCTAGTGACGATACCCAGGGTTTGTTAGCCTCTTGGCTTTGTAAGGAAGGATTCCCGTGGAAAAGGAGATTTTCTTTTCCCCGCATTGTACTCTTTAGTTTTCTGTTCTCTCCCTCTGTTGCTCCCATGCCATGCCCACTGGAACAAAAATCCTGAGCTATATATCACTGCAATCACATTAGTAAGTTTAAGGTTAGAGCTTAAACAAAAGAGAGTAGTTGCTTTACTTAGTATCATACAAAAAGCTCATCGTATGATTCTGTAATGATGAAAAGTCTGTCAAAAACTTCAAAAACATACGTGAGCTTACCCTAAGGAGTTCAGATTTTAAAATCTATTCTAAGTCTTGACAATAGAAGGGAAAATTGAGCACTTATTTTCAAACAGAATATACTATAAAATATGCAAGTAGACACATGACATATAGCAAGTAGGATGAGATATAGCTATTATGCATAATTTATATAAAAAAGAAAGCCAGTCACAATGGCTAAATGACATGATTATTGGTAAGGAGGGAAACGGGAAGAGAGAGCGGTCTAGCACGAAGGCTTTGATAGACTTTTCAACAAGTCAGGAGGCTAACAATGGTGTCAATTTTCTCTATAGGAGTTTTGACATTTGAAAATTAAGATTGGAATTATATTTCTGGGAACACACTGAGTAATATTCATTCTTTTCATATTGGGACTTCAGCGTGCTGCCAAACCTGATCAGCATCTGAGGTACCACTGGAAAATTGTTTTTCTTAGAGCAGCTGTCAGAGGCTTATCAGGAATTGAGGGGGTATAGTCATAGGTCCGGTTGCATCTCCTTTGAATCTGTACAATAGGTAAGGCACAAAGTTACCTCAGAGGTACATGAAGTCCTTGTAGCAAGTTTAAAAACTGAATGTAGTTTAATTAGTTGATAAAAAAAAGTTAATTTTACTGAGTATGTGAAAATAAAATGGAGTAGCCAACAATTGGGTGAATGTTGCTTGAAAGAGTTTCAGGAATAGAATGATGGGTAAATGTTAGGATTAAGATGGAATAACATTGTCGGATGCTCAGAGGCATGCAGGGAAATGTGCCCTCACCTTTCCTAGGCCAGAGGGGTGTTTATATGGAGAGAAGTTTGGATTCAAATATTGCTTCATTTTTTCCTAAAATAAGGAGGAGAAGGGGCAGATTCTGATGCTTTAAAAATCCTGCACTGGGCTAGAGGATTACCCAGTGGTTAGAGCACTTGTCTAGCAAGTGCAAAGCCTTGAGTTCAATTCTCCAGCACCACGTAAGCCAAGCATTGAGGCACACATCTGTTACCTCTGCACTCAGGAAGCTGAGGCAAGAGGATTGCTATGAGTTCAAGGCCAACTTGTGCTACATAGTAAGTTTGGAACCAGCCCAAGCTATAGAGGGAGACACTGTCTCAAAAAAAAAAAAAAAATGATGACAAGACGAGAGAAAAAAAGACCAATCATTTGACTTATTTTGCATTCCTTGAGTTAGAATAAATCGGGAGATGTTAGAGTTGATGTGGATAATATGCTAATATGTCAATATTACCAATCTCCTCTGAGGGAAGCAAGGGCATACATCTCCATAATATTTGATCTAACAATTCTAATGTGGTAACCCCTTTCTATTAGTACTTAGGAAATAGATTTTCTAGGCATTTCCCTGCTACGTGTCCTTGCCCTAGCCTTTCTGTAAAGAATACTGTCTGACTATCCTATCAAAAGTCATTGTCATCCCTGAAAATTCACACATGATTGCATGCAGAGGGTTCCATGTATGCTCCCATGTTCCTGTGGAATAGGAGAAATCCTATCATTCAACTTTAATTATGTACCATTTCACTTCAAAATACAATTCATTTATAGGGCCCAGGACCTGGCATGCTAGAGAAGTACTAGCCAAAAAAGCCACCAGGCGCCAGAGCTGGATGGAGTTCATGATGCCATAGTCAACCTGCTGTGCATGCTCAAATCTGGGCTTATTACCTCCCAGGGTTTCAGAAGTGGATCATGAGCACCTTTGAAATCCCAGATGCTGGGACCAGGACTTAGAACATAAGCGATATACAAGCTGTTTCAGAGGCTCACAGTCTCTCAGGTGGTTTGGAGTCAGCCTCGGATCTCAGTGGATTGATACAAAACTTAGCCCTGTCAGATGCCAGGGCCAGGCAGTTCACGCTATCATCCTGGCTAATTTAAAAATTCCCGTGTGTACCGCTCCACACAAGGCATGAACCACAACACAGTTTTCTTCTTTGTTTGCTTGAGCTGTCCTAACAAAGCACTGTGCATCACGTGGCTTAAACAATGGACATTCATTTTCTCCCAGTTCTAGAAGTTGGAAGGCTAAGGTTGAGGTGCCAGTGTGGTCACAGTCTGATGGAGGCCCTCTTCCCAGATGGCAGACACTACTAGCTTTTTGTTGGGTGATCAACCACATCTCTACTTGACCCCTGTACTTGGACAGAGAGTGGAACTCCCTCCCTCCCTCCCTCCCTTCCTTCCTTCCTTCCTTCTGTCCTTCCTTCCTTCCTTCCTTCCTCTCTCTCTCTCTCTCTCTCTTTCTTTCTTTCTTTCTTTCTTTCTTTCTTTCTTTCTTCCTTTCTCTCTTTCTTTCTCTGTTGCACTGGGGATCAAGCCCAGGACCTTCACATTGAGCTACATGCCCAGCACCTCCCACCCCTTCTTTTAAGATAAGGTCTTGCTAAGTTGGTAAGTTGCCCAGGCTGAGCTTGAACTTGTGATCCTTCTGCCTCAGCCTCTTGGGATGCTTTCCCACTAGGCCTGACATTTTTTTCTGTCCTTATAAATCCATTAATCCCTTTGATTTAGAACCTCACCTTTAACATCTCGTTTTACCCTTGATTACCTCCTGAAAGCCCTATTTCCAAATGTAGTCATGTTGGGAGTTAGGGGTTTAACGTGCAGTGCAGGGGACACAGCTCAGTCTACAGAATTCTTTGTGAAGTCCATGGGCTCCCTTCCTGCTGTATGGGTGAAAGCCTCATGGATCTCTCTGGAACAGCCAGAAACCTAGATGTTTCTGATGAGATTCCAAGCCAGCAGCATGACAAATGGCAGGACAACAGATGGCGTGGCCTGCGCTTAGGTGAGGAAGGAGACTCATGGAAGAGGTGGCTGTCATTGCATTTACACATTGCTTCTTTGTCAAATTTCTATTTAAAAAAGATAAGTTGATCCAGCTTGTGATATAACTCTAAAAGTCATGTAGGAGTTCCATGGGCTGTGTTACCTTTCCAAGTCTTAGGAGCCACCATGTGGTTAATTCACCCCTTTCCTTCCACTCTGTATATTGATAGTTTGAAGTTGAGATGTTGTTAATGTAACTTGGCTCCTGAGCCCATGCTGAGCAGGAAGAACCAAGGGGGGTCTCAGCGTTTTGGCCACGGGGTGAGCCTCCAGAATCAGGAAAGTCACCTCTCTGCTTGTCTTTGCAACAGGCAGCTGCTATTTTCAGTTTTGGTGCCAGGATGAACCTGTGCATGTCCTGCCCTGGGTAGTTATGCACACCTCCCAGCGACTCCCCGTGTAGATAGCCACACAAGGCCTTCTCCTGGAGTCTGTCTGTCCAGTGGAGGATCCCTCACTGCAGGTGCTCTTCCCGTACCGAGTCATGCACAGCTTCGTGCCCCCAGGGAAGGTAGGGCAGTCCAAGAGGCAGCCTTTCAGAACAAGGCCCAAGAGCTGTGGCTTGAAGTTTGACGTTCCCTGAGTGAACACTGCTGGACCTCAGCCCTTCCTCACGTGGCTGTGGGTGTGCTCTGTGCTGTGTCCCTGGAGGTAACGAAGGCCAGAACACAGTGGACAGTAGAAAACAAGACAGTGGTTCACAGTTATATATTCTTGCGTTCTGCTGAAGAAGTGTTGTTGGCCTGTATCTGCCTTTGCAAAAATGAGCAGCCTTTGCCCTGGTGGGGTGTCCTGGTACTAGGGAGGCAGTGGGAGATCCCAAGGAAGCTATGCTAGTGACAGATACTCAGTGGTGGCTTTCAAAGTGCTTGATTCAACATTCATTATAATGAGCCACAAAAAAACTCCTTTAAGATCAGTTAGTACCAAGGCCTTGTAATGGAAGATAATGACAGGAACAGAGCGGGGCCTGCTAATGTCTCACCTGGATCTTGGCTGGGCAGACAACTTGAGCTGCACAACCAGGGGGAATTTTTCCCTAGGCTTCCTCAATTAGTAGGTGTGGAACCCCAGGTTGGGCCATTGGGCCAGGCCGGGCCTCATCTCCCTGATCTCCTGAGCCAGGCAGGCTGGGAAGGAACTCCTTTGTAGAGAATGGGGAAGGGCAGGGTATGGCAGCTTCATCCTGCCTTCTGGGGGTGGCTGTCAGGATGGCCCTGCCACCTCAGGGCCGGACTGGGTGCCCTAGGCCGTCAGAAGGGCAAGCAAGGACTCCAGGGTAGACAAACTAAAATAAAGGAATACCGGGGCCTGGTGCCCCAACCTGTCATCCCAGCCCTCTGGGAGGTTGAGGCAGGAGGACCGCAAGTCCAAGTCCAGCCTGGGTAACTTAGCCATTTGGTGAAACGCGATCTCAAAATCAGAAATAAAAAGTGGACTAGGGACATAGCTCAGTGTGAAGGCCCTGAATTCCATCCCTAGTGCTGCTAAACAATAAATAAATAGAGAGAAAGGGTGCCTTCATCACCACATACAGATGAAACAAGAATCCCAACCTCTGGGCTCAGTGACCCTCAGTGAGGATTTGCGCCTCTCCCACGTTCCTTCCCTAGAGGAAGGACCTCTCGTGGCTTCAGCTCACCATCTTTCTGACAGCGAGTAGCCAGGGATGTTTATTGAAAGGTTATGGGCTGTGTTAAGGGCTCTGAGACCAACTGCAAGGGCTCTGAGATCATTTTTTAAAAAATGAACATAGTGTGACCAAAACCATTGTGCCACCAAAGCCTCAATAAATAATTTTTATTCAGTAGCCAAATTGAGTGCGTCACAAATTCTTCCACCTGGAGACCTCCCTGGAGCCTCACTTCTTCTCCCCAGCCTTGTACACACACCTCACAAAAAGCCCAGTGTCTGGCTGCCACGGAAGGCCTGAGGGACAGGCTGCAGGCTGCCTGGGGACACGGCCCCTCCTCAAGGAGAAAGGACAGGACAGCGTTCAGGTGCACATGTTGGTTAACCTTCCCTTATAGCTTGTTAGTTTTTTAAAGTGTTCTCAGTAGGAAAGCCACCCCTAAATACTTTTCTGTAGGTCGGACAAGGTGTTTCTCTTATTTATGCCAGTGTGACAGTGTCATGGACTTGAACCTGCATTGGTTTATCACAGTCTCTATGAACTGCACTAGTGAACAGATTTCCTTTCAGCATGCCAATCCACATATCTGAGCCCAGAGGCCTGAGGGCAGCGCTGTCTTTGCAGTAATGTCTGCATTAGGGACAACTCGAAAACCTTCCCAAGTACTAAAACCTGAAACCTGCCCAAATATTCAACTCCAGCCTATGATTTTACCCCTGGAGCAAGATTTCCTTTCCTCTTCTGAAGGCTGAAAAAAAATCCCAAAGCGAGGCAAATGAACTGTAGGTTATTTATCCCCAGCCCCCACTCCCCGCAAAATACCTGACAGAGCAGCTCATGCTAATTTAGAGGAAACACTGGAACACCATCTTTTTCTTACCTTCTTTGGCAAAGGATTATTTTATAAAAGTAGTTTTATTTTTAGAGAATGGCTGGTGATTAGTTTCCTATAGGTCACGTAAGTGTGAGTGAGTTAGGGGGCTGATAAAAAACAAAGCAGAAGTCTGTCAATTGAAGCGAGTACTTGCTAATAAAATAGAACTTAGATCTCCACTGCCCTCCCTCTCTGTGGGTCCATGTGCCACTACCGGGGGCCTCTTGCTCAGGTGCCTAATCTCTGGGAGTAGTGACACAGGAACAGCTTGTTATAGGGGAGTTTGTTTGTTTGTTTGTTTGTTTACTGGTACTGGGGATTGAGCCCTGGGCCTTCGCCCTGAGATACGGCCTCAGCCCAAGTTTTTAGCTTTGATTTTGAGATAGTCTTGGTAAGTTGCCCAGGCTGGGTTTGAATTTGCTATCCTCTTGCCTCAGGCTCCCTGGTAGGATGGAGTGCTGGAACTACAGGTCTGTACTATCTGCCTAGCTACAGGGTAGTTTAAACACCCACATGCCCAGTGGTGCCCTGAGCCCTTTGCTGTGAGCCTTGGGGTAGCTGCAGGGGTCAGGGAAGACAGAGTCAGGAAGAGGGAGGGATCTGGGCCAGAACTGTAGGAGAGGCACGAGCCACCAAGCACAAGTGTCGAGACAAGTTTGGCTCTTCTCGTTTATACCAATTTTTCCAAACTGGTTTGGAAATGGTTTGTTATCTTCATTTCTGTGTGTTTGAACAAGTATGGGCAATTGTGTGGTCTTTTTTTTAATTATGAAAAATTTCAATTCCCTAGCTACATATAAAATAAAACAACCACTTCCCCATTTCCAACTTCATCACATTTTAGTATTTTTCATAATTCTGTAGTTCTGCATTTGTTTTGTTTTGGTTTTTTTGACACAGAGTATCTTGAAATCACTAACTTGTCCAGGTGGGACTTGAATTTAGAATCCTCCTGCCTCAGCCTTGCAGATGGCTAGACCTGTACAGACCTGTATCCCTGGGCCCCATTGACTCATAAACTTCTTATCTCTCTTTTTCTCAGACATTTGTCCTTCTTCTATTTTATGTCTTTTTCTCCCTGTTCTCCTTAGAATTTAATGGTTGGAACAACCAAGTTTTTATTCAGGGTCACTTTTTCCTGGATCATGTAAGTAGCACTTAAAAAAAAAAAAAGCCCTTCAATAACTCTTCCCTGCCCTCATCCCCAGAACCTGAGACAGAATAATTTTCTTCACGATGCTAATAATTTTCCAGTCCTTTATGGTGTGGCCACTCAGGGGCCCACCTGTATGCAAATGCATCATTGGCCCATGTGACCATTAAGTCAAGCCTTTTCTGTTGGGAGATTTAATAAGACCCTCCAGGTACAATGTTCTCAGGATTTTGACTCTTGTCAGTGTCTTTTGTTTTCTTGACAGCTCTGTTATTACTATGTAAGACCTTTGTTACCTTTTATCTACTATTTGAACTATTTTATAAGAATTTTAACATAGTGCTGCCCCCTCATACGATGCAGAAATAAAAATCTTAGTAATTAAAAACATCTTTATTGGATCACTTTGTTTCTTAAGCCGAGTCACAATTTTCCTCTAAAATATAGCAGTTTTTAAGAATTACTATATGTTGTAGGTACTAGATGAGTTAATCTATACAAAGTCAGTAAAGACACAAAGTATCTTTCTGCGCACATTTGAGCAAAGTTTAGAGAACAAATAGAAGTGGGCTTAAGATGGCTAAAGTCGGAATAGTATTATGCCAGGGAGACAAGGAAAGGAAGGACATTTTCGGTCAAAGACACAGTTATGCCCTATGACCATTGGGCCCAGTTTTCAGCCACAACCAACATTATTGCCTCACAGTTCTGGCGTTTAATCAATCTTTTGAGGATGCAGTTGCAAAAATTTCTCCTAAATTCCTGTAAAATAAGAATCTCAACCTAGATACCAAGATCTGTGTTATTTTACTAAAATGAGCCCCGAAACCAAGGGCTACACTGGCCATCTCCCTGGTAGGAGCCTAGGACGGCTGGCATCCTCCTACCCATCTTCCCAGCCTCCCAGCAGAAAGTTTGCTATGGCAGCCACATCAGGAAGCACACTGTATCCATAGGACTGGGAGGATTTGCACCCCGTCAGCCAGCTGCTCCAGAGTTCAGCCCCTTTTATCAGTCCCATCAGAGGAGCTTTCTGATCCTGGGGAAAGCGTCGTCGTGAGGACCCATGAACACCCTCACAGCCCGAGTGTGTCTAGGCAGAGCCTCCGCTACATGTCTTCTTCCTGCCTGTCTATGTGCACACCACAGACCTGGATAAATTGCATGGCAAGGCAAACTTCAGAGTGCCTTAGGACACAATAAATATGGAAAAATAAATTAATACTGGATATTGGGTAGTTTCAAATCATGATAAAACTGATCACTTTAAATTAGAAAGGACATATCTAACCATCCAAGGGGGTGCACCCGGGTATGTAAGTGACCCTCGACCCTCTGTTCCTCCACCCCCCACCCTAAGAAAAGCTCTGATAATAACAAGGCAGGTGAATCCACATTCATTGCTGGAAATGGGCCTCACT
This sequence comes from Ctenodactylus gundi, assembly GCA_004027205.1. Lineage (NCBI taxonomy): Eukaryota > Metazoa > Chordata > Mammalia > Rodentia > Ctenodactylidae > Ctenodactylus > Ctenodactylus gundi. The sequence goes on along the minus strand of PVKB01000159.1, from coordinate 696,459 downwards.
TTTTTTTCTTCTTCAGTATTGAGGATTGAACACAGGGCCTTTGCACAGAGCTACATCCCCAATATCTTTCAAATGATCTGAGATGACCAGGACATATTTTTCACTGAGCAGTATATTTCCGGAATTAAATGTTTGCCTCTGTGGACACACAATGATGCCATCGGAGTTAGACAGCTTGGCTTGATTCCTAAAATGGGCACTTCCTGAGGACAAGGTAGCATATATGCTTGGAGCAGAGATTAAAAAAGGGACAAAAAAGGTTTCACGGCTCTTAAGGATTTGTAAACCGTACCCACATTAGCGGAAAGAGATTTGGTAAATGGGTCCTTGTTATGAAAGCAAAAGTCATCCAAGTTGCTACACTAATGGACTGGTTTATGTATTAACAACTACCGACTGGCACAAATGTGCTAGTTACTACAACGTCCTTTACACGTGCTGTTTGATTTCATCTTGCAGCAACTCATAAAGTAGGCATGGTTGGCATTGTTCTAGACACGCTGAAGCAGCTTCAAACGGTTAACTTGTCCTTGGTCCAGCAGCAAAAAAGCAGCAGCTGAAGGATTTGAACCTGTGTCCAGAGATCCAGAGCTAAGAGAGACCCGCTGTCATCCTTAGCTCTGTGACCTTTTGCTGTACGCCTTATACATTTGCCCCCTGTGGTCACTTCCCCAGGCCCACGCACGCTGCCTGTGGAGTTGCAGGGCTTAGATTATGTATGTGTGCGGATGCATGTTATTGAAATCTCAGAGCCAGCAAAACTCTCCTAAGAAACAAAAGCAAACGCGTCAGGACGCATTAGAGATGTACTTGCTCGCTCGTTTATGGTGTGCCTCTCTAGTCGAAGACATAAGCCCTCCCGAGGCAGGGATGTTGTCTCCTGTCTTTGTGGGGCGTTGCCAGGCCTCAGAGGGTTCTCAGCACCTGGCAGGTACACAGGAGTGCCTGTGAGAAGAACAGTCCATGAGATTATTTCAAGATGAAATGATAGAGTGCTTGTATGTACATAGATTATTCATTTTGGCTCAAATTTCAGATTAAGTTACATTGGCTTTTTGTGAGCTCTTAAGAGATAGGACAACAATAATACTCTAATTCTAGGCATATTCCCTAAGATCCTTAAAAAACAGATTCTACAGTAAGTATTCTTTTCACCACTTTGTCCACATTAAGGCTATGCGTCAATGGCTGAGTCACAGCCTCCGGCTAGGACAATCTCACAGGCTTCCTTTTCATAGCAGGCCTCAGGAGCGGCACCTCAGCCCCCAGGAAAGGAATCGACCGTGGGTGCTCTCCAGACCTCTGCGGGTCTCGCTTAGGTTGTGAGAGGCTCCTAAGCGCAGTGGCCAGGCTGCCTGCTGGCCAGGCCAGGCCCAGGCTCTGGTGGGGAGAGCAGTGTACTCTGTAGTACACGTTTGCTCAGCTTCTGAAGATTAAAACCTCCCTGAGCTGCCCTTTTCTCATCTATAAAACCTAACTGCAATAGTGGCTATGTGGTGGGATTTTTGTGAAGATGAAATGGAGTAATTTACCTCGGGTGCTTACGAAATGCCTGGCATAAGAAACTAGTCACTACATTAATATCAAAATGTCAAGAAATCTAGAATTATTGTGTTTTTGTTTTTTCTATTGAAATATGGAGAACATACCAAGTGCCCACTGAGTTAACATGAAGTAATTGGCATGATATTCGTTACATAGACAGTTCTGGTTGAACATGGGCTAAATGTGGTCATCTGGGTAGTACATTAAGTGCCCCTCTAAGTGTGATCCAAGGGCTAGCAACATCAGCATTACTTAGGACTTTGTTAGAAAGAAGGTCAATTCTCAGTTCCTACAGCAGAATTATCAAATCCAAAGTGATGTACATGGGACTAATTTTTCACAGCGTCCTTTAAGTGATTCTGAACCACTCTCAGACTTTTGTCTAAGAGAAGCCAAGTCATGCTAAAATATTCTTTCTCAAGCAAATGAATAGATCCTCCCGGAACGCCCCGTTTCATATAATGAATTTTCTGATACATCCTGTGTTAGCAATTCTCCTAAGACTACATTCAATTGACAGACTGCAATATGTTTACATTTGTTGAAAATCACTCCTAACATTTTACCTTACATTATATTGAATGGATGAAAATCTACACACGTTTTTGTAAATATCCGGGTAAACACTTGCAGTCTGCAGCTTCACTGGTTGCTCATCGGCTGTGTGAACACGAGAAGGGAGACCATCTTGTCCCCGTGTGGATTAAATTGAAGCACTTTAAATACAAAGGTGGGAGCTGATAAACTTCAAGAAGCAGAGTTCCATTTCAGATCCAGACATGGAAGGTGGGGACGGAGAGAGAGGAGGGTCACTTGGTGGGATCCATGGGAAAAAAAGAAAAGAAATCAAGTGGAGGTGTGTGAGTGTCACAGGACCAGAATACGACACAGAGAGAGGTAACTACCAGTAGTTCTCAGTCTCACAGGAAGTTTAGGATGACACCTGCTAGCTGTGACAAAGGGAAAAAAAAGGAGAGCTGAATTTCCCAGACACCACCCCCTCCTGTTTCTTTTCATGGTAGCACCAGTATTTCAAAGGCACCACTGCAGGTACAAGAGACCAAGCACAAACAAAGCTCGCGTGTGACAAGACTTAAGACTCTTGCATTGACAAATGACCTTAGCAGTCAGAGGCCACTCCGGCCCTGTTTAGCTTTCGTAACTCACGTCGGACTGCAGTCCTCATGATGAACAGACAAAAATAGCTTTCGATAAAGTGTGGAATTGTGGACTTGGGTTTTCTCTTCACACGAAACAGATGGTATGAGCACACTTCTAAAAATAGGGTTAAAATGATGGCTGTCTTTTTTATTTAAAAAATCACTTCAGGGTTTTCTTATCAATGTCCTTGTTCTCCCTCTGTGGAGTCTGAGGAAGCTCTTACACATCCTCCCCTTCTCAGCAGGGGTTTTCACACCATCCCTTTCTCTCTTGGCTCTGTGCCCATCACCCAACCCGTCCACCTGGGTGTCAGGCCTGACAAAGGCTGTCCTGAACACCTGGCATAACTGCTCCATGCGCCTCATCTCACTGTGTCTACTGGGAGCTCTGGACTGTGACCTGGAGCCCAGGACCCCCGGCTAGGCTCATTGCTCAGTAACATGATCTCTCACTTTCTTTTCAGCTCAGTGTTAAGGCCCTGGGCTCAACCTTTAGTCCTGAAAAAAAAATTTCTACTGCTTACATCTCTACTTTAAATGGTAGAATTTTAACAACATTTTAAGCTTTCTAAAATTGAATGCAAAGATATATCACCTGACTAGAAACTCTAAGTTGGTTGTGAAAACTTCAGCTCATGCAAGAGAAAGTGCACTGTGACTAACAGATTGAGTCGCCCCTCCACCATCCCTCCTGCCAGCAGCCTTCCACAGGCACAGCCACCCCCTGCCATTTCGCACGTCCAATCCTGTGAGGTCACTTTCTGCTTCTCTGTCTCCAGTGCCCCCACCCATCCATCCCGCCGCAGACACGGCCTCTGCCTCGTGTGCGCCTCTCTTCTCCACCTCTTCTCTGAATCTGCCCGCCATCCTCTGAGCTCTGGCCCACCTGATGTGCCCATCCTACCCAGATGAGTAAAATAACACCCCACTGTTGTCGCTCGCAGCCCCTGAGCACCTCTAACGCGGCACCCATCGGGCTGCTCCCTAGTCACTCCGCAATTCCCAAGGGTGTGTTAGCCACTGCTTACTAACCCCCACCCGCTCAGATCTTCACATCAGCCTTTCTGCTCCAGTCCATCATGGGTACGCATGCACTGTCCTTCCGTGAGCTCTGGGTGGTCCCACCTCTGTGCTGCTGCCCACCCAGGTGCCTTCCAACCAGAGTCCCCAGTTGGCAGCCTCCCGGTGTCCCTGCTTCCTCATCTGCAACAGGAGGACCGTGAGAGTAACTGCTTTATTGGGCTTCGTGCTGATTTCATCAGAGAGCCGTACAAAGCCCATAGAAGTGCTCCAGCTCATACCATCTAGTAAAGGAATTTCTTGCGTAAAGTCTTTCCTATTGCCCAGCTCTATTGAATTTCTTCCACTTTGTGCTTCTTGAAGAGTATTTGACGTATCGTGTACTACCTTACTGTGTATACTACTTATTTTGGTCTCTACTGTACTATAAACTGATTGAGGTTGAGAAAAGTTTACTTGTGATCGTATATACTTGACAGTGCCTTGCACAGCACCTGGCACTGAAAAGGACTTAATACACACTGGCTACACTGAAATAAATTGCCTTTGCTGTTCTAAAACTTTCCTAGAAAATTGGGAGGAAAACATAGCCTGTAAAGATAAGTACAATAAAATGACACCTGGTGAAGAATGGGGGCTGCGCCTTTGGGACGGCGACTCGCCCAGGCGGCACCCTTCACCCTGTGCTCCCCTCGCAGGTCTGCCTCGTGGCCTATCTCGGCTTGTTTATGCTGTGCGTCTCCTATCAAGTTGAAGAGCGGACATGTACGCAGTTCTCTATGAAAGTAAGTTCCTCTTTTTCTTTCTTTTTTGTCATTTCACAGAAATGTGACTGCAAAAAGAAAGGAGTACTTTTTTAAGGGGCTGCATATCTGATGAGTTTAGAAATTGTATTTCCAGAGAATGCCAAAAAATGTTTCAGGAGGCCATTGAACCAGACCCAAAGGTAATACTAGTCTCTTACAAAGTCTTAATTTCCATGAACTGGGGCGACATGGAACATACAGAGTGTGCCCTTTAATGCTCTTAAAGGGCATATTGAGCATTCACTCAACAGAGTGCTTGACCAGGGAAAGACGTCCCTACTGGTGCTATTTCCATATCTTGGGGTTACTTGAAACAGATGAAGTCTGTAACAATGAAGCAATCTAAAGATATTCCCGCCTGTGGGTGGGATCACTGAGATGGAGAAAGTAAGTTGGGTGTGTCCAGGTGTTCTGTGCCAAGCGTCTGAGGGTGCAGTTCGGAATGTGCATTGCTTGGCAGGTGTGTGTATCTTTCATTTATGTGAGGATTTTCCCTCTTGGGGATGCGCATGTGGTTGGAGTCGATTCAAATTCAAGTGTATGGTGCTTTCATAGTGTGATAGAATCTCTGAGGGAAACACAGACACCCCACTTGGAATTTAAGACCATAATACACCGAGCTGAGTAATCAAAGCTGGTAGTAATCAAATTCTTATGTTTTAAGTATTCTAGTGAATTAAAAAAATCTTTCTGTAACTCTTTTTGCCCACTATACTGTTTACTTTTTTTCTGCAAGAAAACATTTAAAAACTAGATAGGTATGCTTTTGTTAACTACAACAAGAAAACATAAAGCGAAGAGTCAGTCAACAATATTACTTGGATCTTATCAAGACAAAAATGTGTTAGAATATTCAGTATAATTGGCACTGTTAACATAAAAAAGCAATATTGTTGGTAGTGCCTACCTGTAGTTCCACCACTTTGGGTGTCAGAAGCAAGAGGATCAGAAATTCCAGTTCTACCAGGGCAACTAATGGACTTAATGAGATTCTGTCTCAAAAAATAAATAAATAAATAAAAATAGGACTGGGATATAGGTCAGTGTCAAGGCCTCAAGATCAACCCCAGCACAGCAAAGTAAAAATAAATTAACACAAGGTGCTGACACTTTTAAAAAAACTGTGCTGTAAAAAGAAAAAAAATAAACAAATAACAAAGCTGATTACACAGATTGTACGGTATGGTCCTACCGAAGATGATTACCTCATTTGGGATTCCTTTAATCTGCATACAACTTTTAGCCATAAACATCCGTCATCAAGCTAATAGGGTTGGTGAGATTCACGAAGCAGGCTCTGCAGCTGTGTGGCAAATGGGACCGGGATCGGTGTAGGTTGCTCACTAATCAATAAATCTAAAGCGATTTCCATGTCTTGGGAGCTGGGTTTATGAGGGAAATTCCTTGGGGGGAGGGGAAAGAATAGTGCCCACCCAATAGCTTGGCGAATAGACGCGTGGCACCCTTTGTAATGAGAAGGGTCCTTCTGCTCTCTCGCAGCTGGCATACTTCCTGCTGAGCGCCCTGGGCCTGACGGTGTGTGTGCTGGCGGCAGCCTTCGCAGCCCATCACTACTCTCAGCTGGCTCAGTTCACCTGCGAGCCCGTGCTTGATTCGTGCCAGTGCAAGCTGCCGTCCGTGGAGCCGCTGGGCAGGACCTTTGTGTACCGCGATGTGACCGACTGCAGCAGTGTCACCGGCACTTTCAGACTCTTCCTGCTCACCCAGATGGTTCTGAACCTGCTCTGTGGCCTGGTGTGCCTGGTGGCCTGCTTCCTGATGTGGAAACATCGTTACCAGGTCTTCTATGTGGGAACCAGGTTATACTCCCTGGAAGACCCTAAAGGCCAGAGGCCCAAGGCCTAATGGCCAGCCAGAGGTGGGGAGAAAGCACAGACACCAACCAACTGAGGTGGAAAAACAGTCTTTTAGTAAGAAAGAAAAGAGGAAACTTCTGACAGTAATTATTAGTTACTATTCTAAATGCATATTTTATGGGTTTTTTTTCCCTCAGGAAACAGAAGTCCATTTGTCAGTTTTCTATTATATTTTTTTTTTTGAAAATTGTTGTGGGGAAAACAACATCCAGATCAATTTGGTTGATGTTAAAAATGAGAAAGAATGATGAGTCGGGAAAGGATGACATAGATCTGTGCTGGTAGCCTAGCACGTGTCCCTAACTGGCTCCCTCATGGTCACTGTTACCTGTGTTGCCTTCTTTCCTGTGGGTTCAGGTTGATGGTGTGCACCAGCCTCTTGAGCCCCATGTGCTAGATTTTATTCCTGTCTCCTCTGCCTCCAGCTGTCATGGTGCTTTGGTGAAGCCACGGAGGGATAATGAAGGGCTGACCATCCTGGTTAAATGTCCTTATTTTCCTTGGTAGAGATGTCATCACAGTGTGAAATAGCTTTTGAAGACAGAGTAGAGAGGGAGGAGTCTTTACAAAAAGCTAAATAATCACAAACATCTAGGCCAGGATGGCCCCTTGGGGCTCCCTCAGTCTGCTTTGTGAAAGTATCATTGGCCACGTGTTGGGCATGGTCTTCTGCTTCTCCGTAATGAAAAGTTGTGTGTTCTTAATGATGAAAGAAGCTTAAAAATAATCAAGTTGTGCTTATATTCTATCACTAAAAATCATTAAAACTAATTTCCACTAATTGTTAATATATAATAACAAGCAGGAGTCAACTAATGAGTTTTTCCTCTGCCTAGGCAGTAGTTGGTGTTCAGTTATTTTCACAAGAGAAGGTGCCTACAGTTTCTTTTTCTCTGGAAGCCAAGAACTATAAGAAAAAAGGTTTGGGGGCTAAGGAGTATATTGGCAATGAAAGCACTTGCCTAGAAAGCACAAGGTCCTGGCTTCAATTCCCCAGCATCACATAAGCTGAGTATGGTTGTGCATGCCTTCGATCCCAGCACTTGGGAGGCTACGACAGTAGAATTGCTGTAAGTTCAAGGTCATACTGGGCTACATAGTGAACTCAAGATGAGTCTGGACTACAGAATGAGACCCTGTCTCAAAAAAAGTTAATACTTAAAAACATTCACTTAAGCAAACACAAGAGATTTTTCATGGGAAATGTTTATGCAAATAGCACGCTAGTGATACTTGAAAAGTATTCCTCTTAGCAGTCACCTTTAAGAAAGACTGGGTGACACTATGAGCTCCACTCATGAAATTGTATTTAGCACATGATCTTAGTATTGACTTGTACCCACATTTGACCTAGAGACTCATGATAATGTTTTGAAGTTCTTAATTGAGCCACAAGTCCACGGTCTTGGGAGTAATTTTGCTTCATTTTAGTTGACTAGAAATTAAAGCACAAATACTCTATCATGATACTGTTGTTACCATTAAATCCAGAATAATTTTGATGTTGGAAAGCAGAAGCTAAAAATGGAAATTAATGTGGCATAAATGCTATCAGTAATATTCTCTATTAGTGTTCTCTTTTGAAAGCAGAAATTCAAGATAATAATTGGGCCATTTGCCTCTCCACACAGCCTACTGATACACATTACTGATCATGAAATTTTACCCTAAAAGGAAATCATGTTCTTGTTTGCCTTTGAGGGTACAGAAATAATTCCACGAGTTGTGATAATGGTGTCAGTGTCTGCATAATAAAAATACTCAAATCAAAAGGGAAATGTTAACACACTCACCCCAGGGGGTTATAAATATCCTTTATGTGCTCCAGATAAAGCGCCGGATAATCGATGCTAGAACCTTATGTTTTGGCTGGCTTTAAAAATGACTTTCTTCCACATTAGCTCAGGCTGTGAGGAGCCTTCAGATAGCTTAGTGGACAAGATGCTGGAGCAGAACTGGTCACACACAGAAATGACCTCAACGGCATGTGCCACCTCCCAGAAAGGACCTGAAAAATCCCTTAAATCCTTTGGTGCTCTATAGAGAAATCCCAATAACTAATTCCATTTGGGGTTTTAATAAAGTTTCCCGTATCGAGAAGAAAGTGATGGGTTAAGAAAGGAACGTTTAAGTCTAGTTGCCACAGGGCAGGCACTGTTGGAAGCCCACCCTGAATTTTATATTAATTACAAATTTTATGTCAATTAAAATTCTCCACATCATCAAGGTGCTCCATATGTGTTTTCCAGATGATACAGGGTATTTTAAATAGCAAAAAAAAAAAAAAAAAAAAAAAAAAAAAAAAAAAAAAAAAAAAAAAAAAAAAAAAAAAAAAAAAAAAAAAAATTTAGCTAGTATGCTTTCTTTTTCTAAATAGTAACCAAAAAGAACTGAGATGGTACTAAGCCTAGTATATAATCACACACACACACACACACACACACACACACGCACACACACACACACACACACACACTGGGGATTTTGCTGTAGCCAAGTCATGCTTAAATCCCCAAACGAATAAAAAATTGTGAGTGAATAGAAAAAGAAAAAACTTCCTTTGCCTCAAGTTTGCTGCATGCGGATACGTGTAAGAATTGTGTTGCATGAATAACAAGCCGCTTTGGTCTGGATTTAAAGTATTTTTGATGTTATGTTTTGCAAATATTGAAGTTACCATAAGAGTAACAGAAAAGGAACAGAAGCACAGCTTTGCACGTAGCAAAATGTTACATTTAGAATCTGAGGAGGAGCCAAGATGGTGACTGTCTCTTCCAAACCATAAGACAGTAGTAAGACTTGGGCAGCCCTCCTCCTCTCCTACCTCCAGGAGAATTCAATGAATCAAGACTTTGGAAGGAGGGAGAGCTGGGACTTGGCAGAACATGAAATAGGAGGACTATCGCAGCCTAAACGCATAAACGCTGTCACCGGGCCCACGCAGCCCGTCTGTGCCTTGACGTGATCTCACCATCTGTGACTCCGTCTTCCCATCTAAATCTGTGTAGGCAGCGCCTTGGAACCATGCCTGCAAATAAAGCTACATCAGGGCCCTAGAAACTGGCATCAAGTTACAGGCCCAACTTTTTTTCCTCTTTGGATTAAAGCATCCTAGCTGATCCCTTCTGAGGAGCGTGCAGCTGTGCTCATCCGTGCGTTCTTCTGACAGCGAGGCTCCGTGACAGTCGCGATCCCATCCACGTTCAAGGCACGAGGACCTTTTAATGTGTTTGCACTTCCTATCTTGCACGCGGAGTATCTGGAATGCATTTATACGGTTTTAGGTGGGGCATACAAAGGGGAATGGGGGGCGGCTGCAGAGTGGTTATTTAACCATATAGGAAGTAAACTTGAAAGCTGCCCGCAAATCCAATCAGTGGCAAACGTGGAACATGCCTTAGTGTTTTCTCGTGACTGTCTCTGAACTCTTGCTCTGTAGCCACACATGTCTGTAAATCCAGTGGCTATCGGATTTTACTATATTAAAAATGATCATGTTTCTCTCTGGACACTGCATGTTCAGGATAGGTGTGGCCAGTCCATCGACTCATTGCGGAAACGGGCATTTGGACGGGGACTTTCTGGCTCCAGCTTTGAAACGAACACTTTGATTTGTTTCTTCTGACATTCTAGTACTTTATCTCAGATGACTATTACTCCTTCACAAATACTGCTCTGTGCTTTGGGAGTGTGGCTCCCCCGCAACCCCTTCCTTTGGGCCTTGAGAAAATAGCAACTAGAAAATAGTGGGTTTTTTTTTTTTTTAATGTTTGAGGTGGTTGTTTTGAAAGGGGGTTTGTATGATGCAGATTCCACCACTTTATTAATAAAATTTTATAATCTCTGAAAACACTGTGCTGGGGTGTGCTTTTCTGAACGGGCTCGCAGAAAATCTTCAGGTTAGTGTTTACTTCAACAAACTTCAACAATCTGGCTTGGGAATCCACTGGAATCAAAATTATTTTGATTTCTTTGTGACAGAGACTGTTTCTACTTTGAAACTGTATGTCTGTTATAGAAATGAAGGTTGTCATTGCGCCCCAAGCACAGAGTCTGAGATGCAGAAAGGGCTGTGAGAGAGACCTGATGCTGCTACTGTTTTGTTCCTATCAGTTAATGTCAAGTAAACCTTTGCCTAAAGCACAGGTTCCCATTGAATGTCACAGGTAGAGTGATACTGTAAGGGGGGGTCCCAAAAGTCGCCGTGCATATAAGAAATATTTAAAAATTAACAAAATTTGAGACTCCCTGAACAATCAATTATTTGGAAAGAGTATCTTTCATAAGCTATCACCTACTTTTTATGATGAGTTATGTTATATTCATAAAAGTTCAGATGGTAAGTGAAAATAATGTGAATACATGGGGATGACAGCTCAGAGACAATTCATTCATCCCAACATTTATTGATCCCTTCCAGAGCATAGGTACTTGCATGTCGGCTACTTGGTGTTGGACAGTCATAGAAAGATCCTTGAATACAATGGATGTAGATATATATATATTCATCTGTTATTCTTGGAAAAAGCAAATGCTACCAAAGCAAAGCCTTTGATTAAATCAGCCCCTCTGCTCTGGTGGGAGGTTGAAAGCTCATTTTTGTCATGAAGGCTGATTCTTGCCCTTCCTCAGGGAAGCTTCTGAAAACTGGGGGCAGGAGCTCTGCAGTGGGCAGAGGTCATCCAGGGCTGCCAGGAATTGTGAAGGAGACCACCCAAAGAGAGGATTGACCCACAGGGATTAGGGGCACCTTGGAGCCCTGGACCTTCCTTTCTGGGCAACGTACTCCAGTTTCTCTGTTCTGCTTCCTACCTAGACCTTTCTTCCCCAAAGTGTCCCCTGTGATATCCTTGCTTGACCAGTCATTATTGTAGAGAGCAAGACAAGGATTACCAGGGACAGGACACTGTGATCAGAGACAATGACTACAGTCTTAGGAAATTATCCCCCAGCTGGTCTTCCGCATCTTTCTTGAGATTGTAACTGCTGAAGAGATCCTATCAACTTGAGGCAATTAGAAACTACACTGGGATTAGAGCTTATCAGTGTGTGTGTGTGTGTGTGTGTGTGTGTGTGTGTGTGTGTGTGTGATTTGTGGGCCAGCAAATGAGGGAAGCACACCCGCCAGTTGTGGGAGGCCCAACTGGGAGCTCGAACTGAATAAAAGAAAGGAAGAAGAGAGATTGACTCAGCTTTTTCCTGAGAAAGCTCTCACCTTCGCGATTGTCTGTAGGCACGAACTTGCTGCACACCACAGATCTTCATCACAGATTTATTCCAGTCTCGACTTGTGCCTGTCTTCCCTTAGCCGATCTTCAGCTTCTGGTCCTCACCATTGTTCGTCGAACAACCACAATCTGCAGCAGACTCTCATTGGCTGTCCTGAGTCCCAGATGGGTGTTCTACCTCACAGCCGAGCAGTCCCTGGACTCTACAGCTCTCACACATGCCGGCTGCCATCTTGGACTATCTCTGTCCTCAGATGTGTAGGTCTTCTAAACAGATCCCTTTTTTCTTATAATTTCGGTCAGTTCTGCCCTTTGTAGAACCCAAACTAATACAGGTCTATTAGGTCACTGGTGTCTGGGACAGGCCTGAGTGCTGCAGCCAGATGTCAGAAACAAAGAAACCAGAGTGGGGTGGGGTATAAAGTCACCACTAACCTCCATGGATTATTTTAAATTTTCTTCCATTCAGAATGGACTTCATGCACTCTTACCAAGTAGGCAATGTTCCCTCAGATATCTTTAATATTTCATTAATTCTTTTCCCTCTAGACTGACAAGAAGTAACAAGGGATAGTATACAATCTCAAAAAGGCTTACTTCATCTTAACACTCAAGGTTCAAGGCATGGAGCATGGCTCTTTGGCCAAAGGCTGGGACCATACAGTCAGCAAATGTAGAAGGGATGGACATCATAATCATATCTGGGGACTGGATGAGGTGACTGACCACAAGCAAAAACCTGGTTCCGTTTGGCTTGGCTCTGGTCAGAGTCTTACTCTAGCCATGTCGGTGCAAACCTCACGTCCACCACCATCTGATTGCTAAAGTTGTTCCAGACAGCTTTGGAAACAATTCCCAACACAGCGACTTCCTCCACTTCTGGGTTTGTGTCTTGTGGGTTCTCTCCACTTTTCCGAGGAACTCCCCACCCCTGCCATTCCACAGCAAATCTGTCCTTCTTTCATCTTCTGTCTCATTTCGTGAGACTCTAAGACACTGTTAGCTCAAATGCCTGTGGTTAATACAGAGATCCTCACAAACACTGGGTTCTCTTTGATAGGCTGCTTTTAAAGACCAACCAACCTTGCCCACGGAGGGAAGTGAGGCCCAGTGTCAGGGCGTGGAGGCCACTGAGCAGTCCCTCAAACCCAGTCTTGCAGAGGACACCTGCTGCACGCCCAGGGTTACCCTTACATCAGAGCTGTGGGACAGGATCTAGAGGGCCTTTCCTCTCAGCCCTGGCTCAGCAGGCTGCTATGCCTGTGGGCCAAACCTCAGCCCAGACTGGTGGGAGGGAGCCATCCAGGAAGTCAGAAGAAAGGAACATTTTTACTCCCACAGCTTCAAGGGGCATTTATTGTGGGTGGTGGGGTGAGCAGAGGGAAAGAATTCATGCAGCACCCCTTTGCCCCTGCTGTCTGGCTGCCTGAGCACCCGTGTCAACCCCCCTCAGCCGACCAAATCTGCTCGGGCTAGGGGCTCCTCCGTTCCCTTCCAACAGATCCCCTCCCTCCCCCGCCTGACCTCACAGCTGGACGAGGACGTGTTGGCCAAAAAGCAGGAAAAATGCTTGCTGCTGGTTGAAAAGGTCCCAAATATTAACTTAACAGGATGATCTTTCTTTTCTTTTTTCTTTCACTTTTTTTTCTTTTTAATTTCTAAAATGTGTTTTTCCCCTGAGTCCTTGAGCCCAGCCCTGTGGTTTTGTCTCTCCTGGTTTACAGCCTCCTACCTCAAGCCAGGAGACTTGGCCAGGCTTCCCCCTGAGTCAGAGTCTCTCCCTGAACCACCAGACCACACAGCCTCCTGTGCGCAGCCCTCTGGCTGGGTGTCCTGCCTCCTCTTTGTTGGGAAACATCTTACATAACCCTACAACCTACTAAATGCTCCATTGTCTTCCACTTGAGAGAGCTCAAAATCACCATTAATGACTTATCACAAAGGTAGGATCTACTGCCCAGGACCACCACCCATTGAGCCCCAGCCCCAGGGAAGGGAGCCAGAGCTGGCCTCACCTGCCTTCCTAAGATCTGCAATGACACAGGAGGCTTGTGGTCACCAGGGGACCATAACTTCAGTACCAGGTGCAGGTACCGTGAAGCCCACTTAGTTCATCCATAGGTCACGGTACTTGGCTCAATAGCACATGAGAGTCACCTGTAATTCAACACCAAGGCAGGCACAAACAAATCTGGTCTGGTGACCCCTTTGCTAATCTGATTTTGACAAACAGCTGATGAAAATGGGGGGTGGGGGCAACTGTACATCCAAAGAGATATCCATGCTGAGAAGTCACCAAGCAGAGATTTATTTCAAAACATCTATTAATAGTCCACCACACCAAAAAGCGTGACCTCTGCCCTGGATGGCACCAGGCTCCTGGGCGGAATAGGAGACTTCACAGAGGAAGGTTTCCTCTGCCATCTTTACTTTCAGGAAATCTCTGATGAGCCCCTTTGGGGATCCTAGTAATTAAGCTGGCACCTCTAGAAAAAAATACGCCACGTAGGACTCAATTAAAAATGAAAAGAAGCTCTGCGTGTTGTTGGCAAGGAGTTTTCACAGTGTGAGACAGAAGTGTAGACCTGGGCAAACGAAACACTCTGTGTTAGGTGACATTTCCAAGTGGCTGTGTTGCTGGAGTAGCCCTGGGGAGAGAGCAGCCACAGGAGGGAGAGCCTGCTGTCCACCCGCTGGGCCCTGCGGTCTTCTGAGGCTCCCTTAGGCATTCTTGACTGCTGTCTAGAGTCCTTGTCTCATGTGGGGCCAGCTACGTGACTCGGCCCAGGCACAGGCACGTCTCTGTTCATGCCTGGAGACATGTGAGTCCTCAGCAGAGAGTTCGGGGAAGTTCCCTGGCCTTAGGATGTATCTTGGAGACAGAATCCAGAGACTGTCCCCTTCAATGTCCGTCCCGATTCCCGGCTGCCACTACACGCTGTCCAGTTCTCCACGTTCAAGTCACCTGTCTTCAGATGGCAGCTGCAATGCTGAGAAGGCGACAGATTTTCCTGAGCTAGGTGCTGGGTACCAGCACGGCAGAACACTGAATTTCAGAAAGCTGAGCCGAGCAGAGACTTGTAAGGAGGTATTTCCCCAACGGTCTCTAGAGATGCTTCAGTCTTCAGGTCTAACCTGGCAACAGTTCCTTGATTGTATCACAAGGTAAAATATTAGGGCAGGCGATTTGAAAACCACACAGACTTTCAAAATAGGGTGAGAAAAAAATCGGTTGATTTCTTTAAAAAGTCCAAGTTCATCTAAAATGAGAAAGATTGTTTCCATTTTATTTGAATACATCTTGTATCCAGAAATGGATACTTATACAGGGAAATAATCTCACTGCGAGCTGACCAGGGAGGACTTCCCTCTGTGCAATAGACACTGGGAAGAACTTCCTTGCGTGAGTACGTAAGATACGGAAGAAGTCTACAGGAAAAGCTCTTCCAAGAGGAAATCATGGAGGAAACAAGTCTGGAAGAGGGACCAAATATGTGACTCGATGCAAAAATAAAAAAAGTTGGATT
Organism: Ctenodactylus gundi; assembly: GCA_004027205.1. Taxonomy (NCBI): domain Eukaryota; kingdom Metazoa; phylum Chordata; class Mammalia; order Rodentia; family Ctenodactylidae; genus Ctenodactylus; species Ctenodactylus gundi. Next base: position 681,296 of record PVKB01000159.1, on the reverse strand, counting down.
TTGGAGCAGTGGGTAAAGCAGAAAGCAGACCCATCCTTGGTCATGTGGCCAGAATAGCAAGGAACATTTTTCACCTGCTCAACTTAAAAGAAAGACTGGCCCCAGCTTATCTGGACTGTGACTCATGTGAACTCCACCATGGCCTCGGAATGTCCCCATCCGCCACCCACAGTGCCCTTGGCAACAGGACAGAGGGCTCCAAGCGCTGGGCGAGGAGGCAAAAGAGCGGTGGAACACCGTGCAGCTGCGGAGCGAGCTTTTCATTAACTCTAAATTAAATCAATTTCTAGACTTCAGAATACCTCCTGGAAGGAGGAAGAAAAAGACAAAAGAAGACAATCTGTCTGTTTTGAGTCAAAATCAAATAGAGTAATAATAACAGTACCTCCACCTGGGGCAGATGGGACCCCTGCTTTCTCTGGTTCTGTCTCCCTGTTCCATTCAGCTAGAAGTCTCCATCTCAGCTCTCCTCCTCTGAGGCAGGAGAAATAGGCCCTGAGGGTGGCTGTCCTCACACTGTCCTCTCTGGCTCTTCTTACTTGTCATCTAGAGTGAGTCATTGTGTCAGTCAGCCCCCACAGGGCATGAGCAAGGGCAGAGCCTTGCAACACGAGGTGGGAGCATGCACCTTCTCTGTGGCTTGTCAATCAGTCCGTACTAGAAATGGCCACAGCCCCTGGACCACTTAAACAGTTCAGGTACTTTGTGTTCCAGGTGTCTGTTGGTGGAAGAGCTAATCAAACAGATCTATCTTAGCTATGAGAGGCCAGCAGAGATTGGGGTGGTTGGGTAGAGGATCGGTGGATAGAAGGGAGGATCAGATCTTGTTTCTGAGTCCTCAAGGCCTCAGCAAGGTCCTGGCACTGTAGCCTTCCCCTGATCTTCTTCCGTTAACACCCTTTATTACAACTAGACTCATAGATCTGTGAATGCTCTGAGCGTCTTCAGAACACCCTGACCATAGTCACAGGATCAAAAATGAGGGCAGGAGGGAAACAAAATGTAAAAGGTTCAATACTTCCATGAAATTCAGTGCTGCCACCACTAGGGAGCTGGATGCACCAGGTTAGCAGAGCAGAAAGCAGACAATGAAGAGAAACGATAGGAAACGAAGCTTTACTCAGGTTTCTGAGCCAGGTATGGTGGTGTATGCCTGTAATCCAAGCTACTCAGAAGACCGAGGCAGGAAGATTGCAAGCTCATGGACAGCCTGGAAATTTTAGCAAGACTCTATCTTAAAATAACAGATAAAAAGGTCTGGGGTGTATCTCGGTGCTACGGTAGGTCTAGCAAGAGTGAAGCTCTGGGTTCTGTCCTCACTTAAAAAAATTATGAGGAATCTGTGGGTATGTAGTCTCTGATAAAGCACGTAGGTACAAAAGGCAAGCAAAGTTCTTTTATCAAAAACAAAAAGGCAAAGTTAACGTCCAAAGAAAACTGTGCTGAAAGAAGATGTGTAGCCATGAATGAAAGATTTTTTACTCAGTCTGTTATATTTATTTTTTGCTAACTGAAGGAGTTCATAAAATAAAATATTTTAAAAGTAAAAAAAAGCATAAGTCAAATGTTAAGAAAAATTTGGTTAATACACATAAAATAAGCTACTATAAATAAAATAATTAACTCTATAAGATATGGATACTTTCCACTCCCATACCTTGTACTTTCATAACGTCTCTATTATTTTATGTAAGTTAAATTTTAAAATCTCATTTTCACTCAGATATACCCTTCCTTTAGACAGATATTGGAAGTTAGAAAAATGATTAAAAATCTTAAAGAAAAGAAGTATGGTACGTTAAATACGTGTTTCCCTAAGATCAATGTTCAACTTCCAGGATCCCATAAACGCTACCTCGTATGGTAAGAAGGGACTCTGTGGCTGTTACAAAGTTGAGGATCTTGAGATGGGCAGATTGTCTTGGGTACCTGAGTGGGATCCGCATGATACCCGTGGTCCTCACAAAAGCCACAGAGGGAGGTTGACGCAGAAGAGGAGGAAGCCAGGAGGCCTCAGATTAGCCAATGAACTTGGAACTGTCTGGTAACTACCTGAACTACCCCTGCCATCAGTAAAAACAAACCCGTGGTAGTTATGTAAAGTTCACACCTCTAGAAAATTCCATATGTGAAGTAAGCACACAGACAGAAATTGCCCTTTAAGGATGATGACTACTGGCTTTGGAGTAAAACAGTCCTGAGTTCTACCTTGTGGTTAAAGGACAAGGAGACTAGAAGTTACACAATTAACTTTTCCGAATACCAGTAAGAGCATAGGCCTGATAATTCTGTACGGGGGAAATTAACTTTTGTCCCCATGAAGGTGTTAGCAATGGAGACCAGAAGCAATCATTTTTATATACATATATTTCTAAGGAAAAGCTAACAAAATCAACCAGTGATTAGGTATAAAAGGGTATGAGGCAGCATGAAATGCCAAAGACAATGACTTATTTTAGTCATTTACCAAGAGTTTATGTAGTACTAAGTATATGCCAGGCATGTTTCCAAGTTCTTGACGAAGACCAATCATTTAATCTCTGCGATCGCCTATGAGATAGACACTACTTTTATCCTCCTTCGCCTCCTTCAAAATTTTGGCTCTGGGAAACTATCAGGGAGGAGTTGACACTGACTTTGAGAAGGAGACTTGTGAAGGGGAGGTTTGCATTCATTGTGGTTAGGTTGATGTTACAGACAAGATGAAACAACGTCACGGAGGCATAGGGCAGGTCCGAGGGTTACACGGTGTGGAGTCGGAAGGTGACCTAAGCTGGGGACTCCCACTCTGGGGTCCTCAGTGTGAAGGCTGCAGACCATGGAGCTAGATGAGGTCGGTAAAGGAGGGTAGGCACAAGGGAGCAGGGCCCCGGACCAAGCCTGAGGCCTTGTGATGATGCCTAAATCCAAGGACAGGAAAGTCTCCATAGGAGTGGCCTCAGATCTTGGCATCCTGGGAGCCAAGTGAAGAAACTGTTTCCAGGAGGACGAAGTGAACGATAGTGTCAAACGCTACCAATTTGTCAAGTAAGAGAGAACTGGGAATCTTTTTAGTTACTTTGAAAAGAGATGTTTCTTAGAATGGTAGAGACGAAATTTGGGTGTAATAGGTTCAAGAGGAAGATGAGATGATCCTTTTAAGGAATTTTCTATAACACTAAATGTAAATAATATGGAAGCAGCCAGAGAAAAATGAAGGGGGGGGGGAGAGAAAGAGAGAGAGAGAAGAGAGACTTGACTCATACATGAGGGATATGTATTTGCATGTTGATAAATGTCGAGTAGGAAAGAGTAAAAAAATAAGGAGAAAGGGGACTAAGAAAAGCAACTGGGCACTTTGGACAGAGTAACAGAGGAGAAAATCTGGACTCAAATGCAGATGACTCATTTTTGCGAAGTGGAGAAAAGGCAGGGCATATGGAGATACAGGGACGCAGACACATTTACACAGATGTGACTGAGAGTCTGGTTGGTTCTGTTTTCTTGGTGCAATGGGTGCTGGGCCATAGGCTGAGAGGACTCAGAAGTGCTAGAGTTTTGAGGGAGGCAAGGAGTGACATGACCACTTAGGAAAATGGGGACTGTCAGCTCAACCTTTCACCCAACCTCAGGCCACTTCAGCACTCTAGTCTCATTAGGAAGCCTTGTTTTTCAGGAGGTCCTTCCTAAAAGGCAGACTCTGAGGAGCCCTGGTGATTTCTGGCAGATGTGCTCAGATGACATGTTGGTATCAGGACATCTGAGTTGTGAGACAGCTGAAAGTAGGATCCCTTGGGTCTGGAGGCACATCCTGGATTGTCCTGGAGAGCCTAAATTTTACTTAGTAACTCCTCCAGTGAAGGGAAATAATCGAAGCAAACTGCATGTCTTTCTCCACAGCTGAGTTCCCGGGGACTGCAGGCAGGAAGCTGAGAAGTGAGGGGGTGCCCTGGGGGCCAGGCTGAAAGAGCCTCTGACCGCTGCCTGCTCTGACTGGAGCAGGTGGAGTCTGGTGGCTGTTTGCTGTAGGGAGCATTTTCTTTTTTCTTTCTTTCTTTGCATATAGATAGATAGATAGATAGATAGATAGATAGATAGATAGATATAGAGAGAGAGAGACAGAGAGAGAGACAGAGAGAGTTAGAACAGGTCTTTATTGAGAAACAGAGGAAGAGGGGCAAAAGCTCCTGTTGTTTGAGAGGGGGTCCCATTTGGTTGCCCCTTGGGCATTTTCTTGTAGGTCACAGTTTAAAATGAAGACAGCAGAGAAGTTTAGAGTGACACACAGAACCCCAGAGGCAGAGCATGTCCTCACGCCGGGGGCATGGGGAAGAAGACTGCCGAGGTTCTGTGCTCTGTAGATGGCCTGTCCTCTTGTCCTCCTGTGACCTCTGAGAGTCAGTTACTCCAGGCCTTAGCCCCTTGGACCTCAGAGGTGAAGGCCTCAGCCTGGCCCAGCAGATGGAGTCCTTCCGATAACCCAGGCTGCCACTCATTCGCCCAGTCAGGGAGGAGGGAGGCAGTGTGCGGCTGATACACAAAGACGGGCCTCCATCATGGGCTACACGGAATGTGGGGGCACTCCCATGCCTGTCACCTGGCCCTGGGAGGCCATAGTCTGGGAAACAGCAAGGGCCGAGTAAAGGAAGGAGCAGGAAGAGGGAACAAGGCAGAGAGGAGGAGAAAAAAGAAGGTGACGCACGAGGAGGAACGGGTCTCTGAGATGCATCTTGAAGGGAAGAACGTGCCTCTGCACTAGACTCGAACACAGGGTGTTGGCCTGTATTTGTGGGGGTGATGTTATACCCCTACGGTACCCAAGCTTCCTCCCCAGCAGTGCACGACAAAGGTGACACAATCTCCTCCTCTGACTCCTGAGCCTGTGTGTAGCGCCTGCCTTTCATTGATGCACAATTAGAATGGCACATCAATCAGGAGGGACAAGAGGAGCCTCACTGGTACATAGTGGAACGAGAGTGATCAAATTAAGCCACAGTCAAGGAACGTCTCCCCTCCACCAGGCTCTCAGGAAGCTCGAGCACCCAGACACAGTTCTTGGTTGGGAGTTTCCAGCCCTGTAACTGAACCCTGGAGGCTGGCCAGGCTGCATCAGCAGGGCGCGTGGGAGAGAGTGCATGCAGGCTGGGCAGCGCTGGAAGCTCTGAGTTTACGAGGTATTTACAGCAGGATCTATCTAGCCTGTGCCTATGGGCTGAGGGCATCTTTCTCCTCTAACAAGCGCTTCACCTCTAGATCGCTCGCTGCATGTGCCGAGAGCCACTGCTGCCCATGTTTGCTTCTCTGAGTTACACTTAGTGTCCTTAGAAGGTCCGGGTCCAGCCCACACCTGCCAGCCGTGATGGGAGAGCAGAGCTCCTCCTGCCAGCATCCTCACCCGCACCGCGGGCTTGGAAGAAGGCAGCTCTGAAGGGCAGCCAGACTCAGCCTCCCCTGCCCACGCAGGGCATGGCAGCTGAGGTTAGCCCAGCCAGTGATTGAGGAGCTCTTAATGAAAAGGGGCTTTGAGAAAGGAAGAAAGAAGGTGAAAACAGAATACCCGGTTGGGGTGCTAGACTGTTGGAAGGTGAGACGACAGTGATGTTGGCAGGACTGGATGGCAGCCTTCCAGGGGACCCTGCCACTAATCCAGCAGGGGAGCTCTCTGGTGCACTCTGGTGTTTGACTCCTCCTCAAGCAGCTCCTGCTCTTGGAACTCCTTCTGGAAGTGTCCGTGGAGACCCTCCACGGACTCAGTTCTCACACCTTTCACCCTGAGGGACCCAGCCAGGAGGGAGCCCCTGCCTGCATCCCTTATGTCTCCCGAGAACAGCTCTTGTGGGAGACTCAGGCTTTAAGCTGTGAAGAAAAGCTGAGATGCCAGCTTAGGGCACTTGGTTAACACATGTTCCAATTTGCTTGGGCTGCTGTAACAATAAGACTTCAACAATCAGAATTAAACTGACTCTCGTCTTCCTGAGGCTGGGAGTCTAAGATCCAGATGTAGCTGGCTGGGTCTTTGGAAACCTCTGTTCTGGGCTTCAGATGGCACTCTCTTCCCTTATCTCTGTGTGGTATGTTTTTTTCTGTCATAAGGACTCAAGGTATATTAAATCAAGACCCAACTTGTTACCTCATTTTACTTCAATTCCGTCTATATAGGCCCTGAACATGGAGCTCCGGGAGTCAGGGTTCCCAGGTATGAAATAGGGCTGGAGTGATGCAAGTTAGCCCAGAGCGCCCTGTCTGTGCCGTGGGGAACCTGGGACCTCACTGCGCACCTCTATGGCAGCACACCTTGGCGTAATTCATAATTTTTTTAAACAGAAAGTGCCAACTGGACAGGAATTTCAGTATTTCTGAGACCATTTGTCTCTGGGATGTCAGCTCCCGGGGTACTGGGATGTTCCCAGCATGGCCAAGTTGGGAACTCACTTGTTCATTCCACAGCAACCCGACCCCTGCCATCTGCTCCCATCTCAACCAAGACACCAACTGAGGCCCAATTAAGCAGGGTGATGGTCTCTTCAAGGGCGCCCAGCCCCTTCAGTGACGCATTCCAAAAGACACCATTTTGGAAGTCCATAGTCTGTACTTGACTTGGAAGCGGAAGTTCAGAATTTGTTTTGTTTCCCATTACTCCTTAAGAAATAAATCCCTGTTGGCTGCTGTGGTGTTCTCTAGGAGGCTGAGGCAGGAGGATTGCAAGGTTACATCCAGCCTAGGCAACTCAGTGTCTTGGAATAAAAAATAAAAACTGGACTGGGGATGTAGCTCAGTGAAGTGGTCCTGGGTTCTACCCCCAGTACTGGGAAAAAAAAAAAAATTCCATGGTAGTACAGGTTGAGAAAGAAGACTGGACAACTGTGTCCAGAGATGATCCTGTCTGACCTCTCTGTGCTTTCTTGAAGAGCCATTTAGAGTCGCTTCTCTCCCGGAACCACACAAATACCACCCCTTTTAGCCTGAGCTTTGCAATTCCACTCCATTCTCCAAGAACGCAGTGCTGGGCTTCTTGCGCAAACACGGCCCGTGTGAGTCTTCTCCCTGACAGACAGCATGTGCCTGGGTGGTCCTTCTTGGGTGGGTGTCTGGGCACGAAAGGCCATGCCATGCTTCCTCCTGGAAGATCCTGCCCCACACAGCTCAGTCTCATCAGGAGATAAAATCAGAGATTTAAGGAAGGGCCAGAATTTAATAAGGCAGAAGATCCATCCTCTTTCCAACCTTAGGCCTGTTGTACAGAAGCAAGCCTCACAGCCCAGCAACCTCTGGCTTTGGGGGTCTCTCTCAAGAGGGTTTATCCCTCGTAAAGATATTGAGATAGTATCCCAGGTGAAGACAGAGTCACGCCATGCCCGGCAGGGCCTGGGTTGGAGGCCTTCCTCTCTCAGTCCCTGCGGCAGCCGCAGACCACAGACAGGAGCTTATGCAACAGCTCCAGCCTCCTTCCCAGGCGGGAGGGGGCCGTTTGGTGTCTGCTGAGCGATGAGTCACGGCAGAGCCAGGCAGTAGACACAGTGAATCTCTCCCCTGCGCAGTTTCATCCGGAACTGTGAGTAAAGAATGGTGAGCCATGAGTCAGAGCCTGGCTGCCGGCCCCTGGGGAAGCACCCCAGAAGGTTCTCCAAGGCTGAAGGCTCGGGGGCACGGCAGCCCGGGAGGCCTGTGGCCGGCTGGCAGGGGTGACAGCAGTCCTTTCCCAGGCCCCAGCCAGGATCCGGGAGCGTGGGGGTGAGGACCCAGGCTTCAAAATGTGCAGAGCCTTCTCCAAATCTCATTGTAATTCCAAAACATAAAGCAAACATGAGTGCAGGGGGAAGGGGCATACTTACACCAACTGGCCAGTGAAAAGGGTTGGTTTTAGCCAGAGAGAGAGAGAGAGAGAGAGAGAGAGAGAGAGAGAGAGAGAGAGGATGGAGGAGGAGGGGAAAGGGAATACCGATGTGGCAGAATTTGTGCATCTGCTTGCACAGAGCTATGTGGAAGCTGTTTGTAGTATTCTTGCAACTCTTTCCTTAGATTTGAAAGAGAAGAAGGGGGTGATGGGAAAGGAGGTAGAAAGGGAGGGAGGGGGAGGAGAAAGAGATTACCCAGAGAGGGAGAGAAGAAATCCCATTAGTTTGGTTATACTGGAGTTATAAATAAATAAAACTCCAAAAAAACAAACGCCTGGTAAGAAAGTTGGACCAGAAATCCCCAGTTCCTTTTCACGCTTGTAAGAAATTCGGTCACATTGTATGAATTTTTCTATATTAACAAATAATTTTTATGACTCTTCTTCTCAGGCACCCAGGCTCATGCCGGACCCCGCAGGGCATTAGCCAATCAGCTTCAGGTTTAGATGGTGCTGTGAAAGTCAGGGCAGATCACTTGGTTGGTACTTAAGTCCGAGAACCTTTTCCTCAGTGCAGAGGCCTCTAGGAAGCGGAGCCCTGCCTGTGAGGAGCTGTGCACCGCAGAGGTCAAGACCCAGGACCTGGTGGCCTGGTTTTATCCCTGCCTTGTGCTCGCCTCCCGCCCAGTGACTCTTGTGGTCTCCTCTATTTGGAGACATCATCTGTAACATGGTATCTCTATCTCAGAGGGTGGTCGTGAGGACCGAGGTAAAACTTGCAAACTACTTTGAATGTTTTGGGGATTTTTTTAAACCTATCACCAGCATCGTCGTCACCACCATTTTCGTTACCATTATTTAATGGGAGCCTAGTTTTCATCTCTAGCAACTTCTATCTGGAAATATGTTTGCAAGACATGAGCCAGCCATCTAGTCAACCTGATATGGATTTTATTAAATTAGTAATTTTTTGTTTAGTATTCTCACTTATAAAATGGGAGAAAATATCATTAACACAGATCAACAAAATTAGGTGTATCAAGCTCACAAAGTTCTGAATAAATGGCAGCTACTCTAGTGATAATCACCTACTGCATGCGCAAACCCCGCACAGAGAAGTTCCAGAGTAGCTCATGCTGCAGACCTCAGGGCAGGTCTGACTCCGACCAGACGTCCCTTCGGAGTACATGTACCTATACTGACCATCAACCATCAGGTGAGATCAGTTCACAGGATTCTAAGGAACATCAAGATCACCTGTACGGATCTATCCTGGTGTCAAGTTGAGGAAGGAAGGAGGAAGGATGAGACAATTTTTTAGATTCAAGAGCTCTTCCAGCTTGCGCTGTATTGACTAATTTCCTGTCCAGCTCAGCCAACCATGGACAGCAGATGGCAGCCTTTGGGACTGGTCCTTTGACACCAGGTGGATAAGGGTGGAAAAAAGAGATAGGATGGCCTCACACCTGATGCTATCATTCCCACCCTGCTTGCCCTAAATAAGAACCACTTTTAGGGCATACTCAGTGCCTTGGGGACAACAGCTCAGTCTTGTCCATATAACAGCCCTGTTGGCATGATGTTGTCACTTCCATATTAAGAATGAGGAAAAACTAGGTTCTTTATGGGGTTGTGACCTGTTCCTGTTCCCACTGTGGTGAGGAGGAAGGTCCAGGGTTCCAGACTCAGGGACGCTTACCACCAGGCTGTACTATCACTGCCTACCGAGGAGGGTGGGTCTCCAGGAGACCTCTTGCTGTCATGGTTTATAAATGACCCATTCACATTTCTGCCCACACCCACAGGGGACCCACTGGATTAGTGTTGAGCCAGGAATGCTGGTAGCAGGCTACATCCGGGAGGGGCTGCACCGCGGCTCCAGACTGGAAGGATCTGTCACCACTCCCAAGCATTTGGGATATGGCCAGCATCATCTTGACAAGAGGACAGGAGAGAGATGTCTGAGAAAGCAGTGGTGCAGAGTGGAGACCCATCCCTTTACCTGTCCCAGGGTGTGGTGGTCCCAGACCCGATGGCCGGGTCCTCAGGTCTCCCTACAGCGATCAGGGCCCTCCGAGAAGGACAGAACTGATGACTTGGACAAGTTCCCTTTCTTGAAACCACGTTAATTTGTCCAGTTTTGTGGCTTTTTTATGTGGAACAACATGAGCTCATCCAAGCTTGTGGTTTATTTGAAAACGAAATTCCGGTAAATCTTTCACACCATCTGGCAGTGTGGTGATTGGCTGCCAGCAAGGGGCAAGCCACTGAGCACACAAGAAAACAAAGCGATGGAAGCCCGCCCCAGACAGTGGCTCAGCTCTGTGACGGCCCTCTGAGGACGGGTCTGCCCCAGGAGCAGAGCGGATATACTCTGTCACTCTGGGGCGGGAGTTTGTTTCTCCCAACAGCTGAAGAGCAGTGTGATTTCTCGGCTTGAGCTTGGGCCAATGTCTTCAGTTTCTTCCGTAGAAATGAGTTGAAAGTATTCTCTGGTGGCAACTGCAGGGGCCTAGAAGCTACCACAAGTGATCAGGAAAAAGGAGCAGGGAGCCACTGGCTCTGTGTTGTGAGAACAAATGACTGGGCCTGCGTCCTTGAGGGCTGTAGCAGATGTTGTTCTTACTACCTGTCCTCTGACCCGCAGTCCGTCTGTGAGAGCAGCAAACACTCCCCACATGCTTCTGTGTGCTTCGCCCTGCCCTGGGCACAGAGGAGAGAGTGGTGGATGAGACAGGTGTGGTCCCTGCTTTGCAAGAGCTACGGTTTTAGTGGTCAAGGCAGTTTCAATAACATGTCATTTAAAATAATGATTTCCAGTACTGTGCGTGTGAGAAGGATGGGAATCTGGCATTTTTGGATACATGGCTCAGGGGAGGCGGCATTTGAGCAGGAGCCTCCTGCTGACAGGCCGCAAGCCCTATATGGAAAAGCCGAGGTGCCCGGTGAACTAAAGGCCCACTGGGTAAGAGGAGGCAGGAGGAACTGTGGCACAAAGGTTCTTCTTCCGCACTGGGAAAAGCCATGAAAGGAAAAGTGGTTTTGTCGTGTGGCAGCGGATGGACTCTGGGTCAGTAGTTGGTGCAAGAAATCTAGTTAGAGATCTTGGAGAGCAGACGTTGGCTGGAGCAGAAAGGACAGTCATGGTGATGGAACAGGGGAAAGCTGCAGGTGGAACGAAGAGTTTGATGTGGGGATAAAGAGGGTGTTTAAATAAGGAGGCTCCTCAGCCTGTCAGCTTGAGCAACTAGGTGACACCACTAAGTGAGAGTGGGGAGCTAGAAAAAGGGGGCACAGTGCTTGGGGGGTGGGATTCAAATTCTGTTTTAACTGTGTTAAAGTTGGAACATAACGTGAATATTCTAGAGTAAAGTAGATAAAATGAATTAGCCAAGGTGTCCATAGCCTGAAGCCAGTATTGGAACTGTGAGAACTAAGAGTCTAGCAGAACTGAGGGCACAAGAAAGGATCCCAGAGATATTGTTTGGAGATTTCTCATGCTCTGGCCCGTGTAGCAGCCTGGGGACATTAGGGAGTATGTCTCACCCGCAACATGGAGGCCCTGCGCACAGGTGTGTGGACACATCTGGTGCACACATCCCATCCCTGGCACCTGTCTGCACCCAGAGCACCCGCTGGCTTGTTCTCAGGAATGGACTGGAGCAGGCCCCTAGCAGGCCCTGGAACTGAGCTGAAAGTTGTTTTGACAGGAACTCCAGATCCCAGGGCTCTAGAAGAGACAGAGCAGGTGCTGGGTGCATCATGTCTGCAGATTGTGATCTGGGATGGGATTGGAGCTGAGGTCTCTGTAGCAGAGACCTCAGACAGAGGCAGGATTGTGGTTCTGATGTGACACTCCATGCATATGGCTTCAGGGTGACCACAGCCTTTGCTGCAGCATCTGGCATGAGGCCCTGGGAAGAGCCTGCATAACACCTGTGACCTCTGGACAACTCTTGTGTGTCTACTATGTGTGTTCCCGATCACAGTCTGACTGGGCATCCTTGGCAAATTTATCAAAACTTATATTGATGGGAAGGAGGACACAGTGAATAGAAAGGTATGTTGGCCAGATTTCCTGTTGCTGGACAGAATACCTGACAGGTAACTTGAAGTAGGAGTGGTTTAATTTGGCTCAGGGTTTGGGGAGATTCAGTCCGTGGTTGGCTGGCTCTGAGGCAGAACATGGCAGAAAGGTATGATGGAGCAAAGCTGCTTAGTTCCTGGAAGCTGGGAGGCAGAGCAAAGAAGGAGAGAGGAAGAGAGAAAGGAACCTGAGATCAGATACAATCACCAAGGTCATGCTTCTATGATCTATGATGTCCAGGAACAGGCCATACTAATCTGCTAGGCATTTCTTAATCCAGTAAAGTGAACAAGTTCACATATCAGGCTTAACGGTTCGGGATGACCTGGGTGAAGGGCAAACGTCACCCACGTGAGTCAGAAGACCTGATGCTCAGGATCCAATGGGCCACCCATGGGCATTCAAATCTAGGCAGGGCTCCAGGGATGGTGGGGGAGGCCATCCCTCAGGCAGGGCTCACAAGACCTCCAGCCAGGAGCATTGTTCCAGGAGGTGTAGGGCAACATGACTTCCATTGACCTGACCATTCCAGAATGGCTCCAGCCAGGTATGGAACAGCTGAGAACCAAGATTCATCCAAGCCACTGAGTTCACCCCAGAGCGAGGACTCAGCCAGAGCTGATCCAGGAACCTGAGGCTCAGAACTGTCTTCCCATTTCAGTGCATTGTGAGGGTGCAGGCACAGCAGCCTCTCTTTCTTCCAAGTGAGGGGAGGGGGGACCCACATTTCAAGAGCATCAGGAACCTGAGCATGAGTTTCACAATGCATACAATTTTTAGTTAGGGGCAGCTGACATTGCGAGTTACTTCCCAACTCTATCTAAAGAATTCAGTCACCAGCCTCTGGCCCTGTTGGCTCAAGCCATAACTGGCTAAGTCGGAGGCAAAGTCTACCAGCATCCCCTTCTAAAGACACTGTGGCTGGCAATTCCAGAACCGAGGAAGGGACCTTTTTTCTTCCTTCCTTCCTTCCTTTCTTCATTCCTTCCTTCCTTCCTTCCTTCCTTCCTTCCTTCCTCCTTCCTTCTTTCCTTCCTTCCGTCTTTCCTTCCTTCCTTCTTCCTTTTCTTTTTGATGTAAGTGTTCACTCTGTAATCCAGGCTGGTCCTGAAGTCACTATGGAGCCCATACTGGCATTGAGTACCCAGCAATCCTCCTGCCTCAGCTTTCTGAGTGCTGGGATTTCATGCGTGGCTTGTATGGTTATGGGGATTCAAACCAAGGACCTTGCACTTCCTAGGTGAGCACTTTGACCACTGAGCTATACCCCCAGCCCTAGGACCTTATTTTCTATCTGAATAGTGATGTACTTCGCTTTCCTTGTTGACTGAGCAAACTCACCACAGGCAGATGTCATAAATAGACAGGCTATAAAAATAAGACAGCTGCATGACACTTCCTAGTTCTTTTCTTCTTTTTCTGTCTTCGTAGCAACTCTGGGGTGTCTATGACCTGGCCAAAGAGGGATGGGACTGTCAGAAAAAGCTCTGACAGCCAGGCCTTTCACATTCCAGACTCCTGTGGTGGCACATTTTGTAGCCTTGAGCAAGTCACTCCATCTGTCTGCTCCTTCCCTCTAAAAGGAGAAGCCCTCTGGGAAGGGCCTGAGAGAATTCCAGAGTCTGGTGGGAAGGCTGGAGCAGCCAGTTCCACCCCTGCAGTAGTGATTTCTTTTGTTACAAGGCTTGGACTCCTCTCCTCTTTCACTCTGGTAGATGAGTGGATGTGCAAGGCAATGGAAGCTCTCAACAGCAATGCGCACAGCAGTCTAAGGCCTCTGTCTCCCAGCATCCAGGGAACATCTTAGATGGCTACTTAAAGTGGCTTTCAGCAGGACTATGTCAAGACTTTCCAGCCTCTGGACCTGTGAGGACACGCCCTTCTATATAGCATGAAGCATTCAGTCTTTGATATCGTACTGTGGCAGCCCTGGCACGTGGACACTGGGGCTTCTGCAGGCTGGAGGCTGTAGTAGCCAGTGAGCACGAAGGTCAGTGCTGCAAAGCTGACTCACTTCCAAGGGGAGGGTGGGAGGAGAGAGAAGGTTGAGGCCCCCAGCTCTCCTCAGCCACCAGGTCCACAGGAAACTAAGAGTGGGGGGTAGCAGATGGAACAGCAAGGAACCCCTTCTGCTATAGGTGACTCATAGGGAACCAGGCACATGGCCACCTCCAGCATCAGTGGGAGCTAATTCCACCTCCTCTGCCAGCAGCACCCACACTGGGGAGCCTGAGGATGCCAGGTGGCTGGGGAAGAGGATGTCTAGAGAATCCTGCCCTCAGAGGCCATGATCTTCTCTACAGCCCACCTAGACCAGGAGCTGTTTTGACGCAGTTGCCTTTGCACTGCCTCACTTTTCTGATGTCCTAGCATCTCTGCCTCTTGGGGTGCATTCTGAACATTCTCCTGTGAACGCCCTTGCCCCCTTGCTGGCCCTGGGAACGCCTTGTAGCACAGCCTCTGGCCACGCAGTGAGACTTTCCTTCCTTTGTAGCTGGGTGAGGCTCAGGTTCCTGCTTTGCAGCTCCAGATGCTTGCACGACACAGAAACGGAGCAGCTGACATGTCGGCCTTTTCCCAGAAGACAGTCCTGGCGAGGTTTGGCCCATCTCTTCAACTCCTTCTTCCCCGCCCCAGAATGCCATGCTCTGGACCCTTCATGCTGTGAATCTGGACCTCAGGCTCCCTCCACCGGGGTGTCCTTATGCCCTCAGCTTCATCTCCTCCTTGTCCTAAGCGTTTTCTCCCTTCTGGACGCCTACCTAGAAGGCCTCTGAGTCCTTCTTTCCTTCTTCCTGTTCTCACTGCGTTCTTCTCCCAGGGAAGGAGAATGAGATGTTTCTACTCTTGTGATTTCCAGTTATGGACTAAACACTAAAGTCAGCCATCACCTTCAAAGAAGGTTCTGTGGCACCTGCTCTCCCCCCTTCGCCCTGGGGGTGCCTGGGGCAGCTTCCAGCACCAGCATGTGACTCCCTACATGCTCTGAAGCAGGAGGAGCCATGTAAACCTTTTTGGAGATTTGCCAGAACAAATGAGACAGCCCACAGAGTGTTACGTATATATCTTCTTTTCATCTCTCCTCTTCTTGGCAGCAGCCATTTGGAATGGACAGGATAAAGCAGAAATCATAGAACTGTCTGCATGTTCTTCCTAAGCCATAATTAAGATGGAAGCTCGTTTGCCATCCTCTGGACCCAAGGTAATCAAGCATGCAACACAGCAGGATTTTGGAACATTTTTATCGGTGTTGGAGCCACTGCTCTGTCTCAGATGCCAGAGCATAGACCAACGTTTGCCATAGAGACAGGCCATCTCTCAGCTGTCAGGATTCAGCTGACCATCGCACACTGCTGCCCCACGCAAGGGGCAGGTGGGCATGGTCCAGCTCACTGGGGTTTGGAGCAACACCTCATCCCTAGAAAAGAGATCCTCTGTGGAGCTGCACTGGCCACACTCACGCTGGCCCTGCAGTTGGCACACAGGCCATTAGAAATCATCGGAGGCTCAGCCTGCCAAGCCGAGGCTGCCCCTAGGGTGTGGAGATTCTTTGCTAGCAAAATTGAGAAAGAACGACATGTTTTACTCCCTGCTCACAGGTCCTTCCTGCGCAGGGGCTTGGCTCGGGCCCAATCAGCTCAGTTATGACCTGCAGGCCTTTCAACCCTTCCATACAGTTTGGGCCTGTCTGCCACTGGAGGAGCAGGTGCCAATTCAGAGTGTGGAATTTTCCCAGCACCCCAGGGGTGCTGCTGCCAAGGCAACTGTGGGAGGGACGAGGCATCACCAGTGAACCACAAATCCAGAAAAGGAAGATGAGGCCACCTTCTTGGCCAGGGCCGACTCAGGCACAGGCTGTCCCCTGAAGGAAGCCGGGCCTGTGAAAATGCTCCAGTGCCAAGGCCAGAAAAGGCCAGAGGCAATGAGGCTGGACACCCAGGACAGCGACCCCCAGAGATGGCGATGGGAGCAGGTGAGGACAGCGAGGACAGTGAGAGTGGCTGTCTGCTAAGAACACAGCAGGCTCCACCCAGCAGGAATGGCAAACATATTATGGGTTGCTAGGGAACAACAAGAGACCTGTGTTCTACGAGCAGCATCAGAAGGTGTCTGATCCAGTGGCTGCGGAGACGGAGTGGAGCTGCACACCATGAGAAGTGGTGCTGGAACTCGGGGTAGCAGGGACAAAGCCAGCAGCGTCCCAGGGTTCGAGGTCCAAGGCAAATGGGTACGAAGACAGGAGCAAACCTTCAAGGTGACCAGTGACACGTGCCTATCGGTACCACCCGGCAGAGCGTGTTCCTCCTGCGAAGGGTGCCCACCCCCGGTGGCCATGATGGACAGGAGATGCTTAATGGCTGGGAATCGGTTCCTTGGTGTGAAGTCCCCGTTGGAACAGGGAGGGGACACACATTGCTTGTGGCCGTGGCTCTGTTCTTCCTGAGGTTTTGCTTAACTTGCTCATCTCACCAAGTTCATGAAGACAGCAAAGTGGGTTTTTTTGTGAGTGATGTAAACCATAACTTGAGACAACCACAGTTGCATCTTTCCCTCTATGCTAATTTACATAATGCAATTATCTATAGCAAACGAAGAACATGGAATCCAGATCTTCGTGGCGAGACTACCTCCCTCAGTGCACCTGGCTATGCTGACTCAGAGAGTTTTGACTCACTATAGCTACTACTCTTCTCTCTCTCTCTCTCTCTCTGTATATATGTGTGTGTGCGTGTGTGTGTGTGCATGCATGCATGTGTGTGTGTATGCATGTGTGTATGTATTTGATAGGATCAACATTCATTAGATTTGAATCCTAGACTGAAATTAACATTAGGTGGAAAAGTAGGCACCATGACTCTTCCTGTATTTCAGCACTGAACAAACCCTGGCAGAAAAACACAAGGTTTCCTGTCTTGCCATTGTTGAAAAGGTATGACAAGACGATGGAAAGGTGACTTTCTGCCTATCAGCCTTTTAAAAAGAGGAGAAGCAGAGCTGTCTCCTTCTACTCTGTATAGGACATCGCTATGCAGGACTAGTATTTGTGTGGGGTCTAAAATGTCAAGGTTTTGAGATAGTCACTTGGCAGGAGGAAGAGAGGAAATGAACACTTCTTGGATAATCAGGTACCAGGCACTGTGCTGGTCATTTCCTGTGTCATTAAGTCCTTAGGGCAGCCTAGAAGGGTGTCATCACTCCTCTCCGTTTCTCTATCTGTGTGGACAGTGCTGTAGAGGGTTGGACAGAGATCAAGTTCAAAACTGCTGCTGGTGCTCTTTTCCTGGGGGCAGCTGGTTACAGCCCTCGGTCTCTCCTAGCAATTAACTCTGCAGCTGTGTGTGGAGTGGGTACTGGAGATTGAGTCCAGAGCCTTCACACTGGGCTACACCGTCAGCTTTCCCCCACCCTTCTTTTTAAAACAGGGTCTCACTAAGTTGCTAAGATGCTCGGTCAGACTGATAGATTAGGTCTGCCAAGAAAAGAGCACCGTAACAGAAACACAAAGTCCTTCTGAGGCCTTGTTGAAGGAGATAGGCACTTGGAGAAGGAAAGAATCTAGAAGGGATAAGACGGTCTTCCTAAAATATTTGGTGGGCTTTCTTGTGGAAGAGAGGAAGAGCTCACTCTGTGTTGGAACCCAAGAGTGTAGAACAAGGGCCAGTTGAGGAAGGCCAAGGATACAAACAAAAAAGGGGCCGCCCCCTGCCCACCCCTCAAAAAAAAAATTGTTTCCTAGCCTTGTGTGGTTGCCACCTCCTGAAAACACGTATTCGGAGGCACTCAAGCCTCAGATGGACAGCTGTGTTAAATGATACTTTGGTTTTATCCCGACCCAAAGGCTATAATTTCATGATTTCTTGCTTTAAAAATTAAAAACTTATTTAACACAGAACTATATGATTTTATAAAGCTTAAACACAGTTTTATCATACCTGCATTTTTAAAAGGATAAAGTTTGACATTTTTAAAAATTCCTATTGGCTTCCCTTTCTCTTCACATGTCCCACAGGCCCCTGCCATGTGATCAGATGGAGCCCTGCTCCTTCCTCGCCAGGTATGGGCAGGTGCGTATTGGACTTCTCCACACCTCAGTTTCGCTACTTTTAAAATGACAATGATGCTTCTTCATAGGCCTGTTGTGAGCATCTGCGTGTTTATACGTAAGACTGTGGCACTGCGCCTGTTATTTACTGAGCATGAGGCAAATCTGAGTCATTCTTACTCCCCCGTCATGTCACCCGGCATAGCACCAATTTATTACATGGCTGCAAAATATTCTTTCGTATTTCCGTCCCTCTTCTTTCGATAAGTAGTCTCTTTCCTCCACTCTGATGATCTCTTTTGTACTACTCCATGTCTCTGTACTTAGGACTTTTCTGCATGCTGTTTTTATTTCTATTACATTGTTGGAATGAAAGTTATATGCATCTTAATTTTGAAAGATGCTATCATTTTGCCTCCACCACGTGAATTCATTAGGTTGTTACATTTCTTTCAGCAACGTGTTAGGTACCCTGTTCCCCACATCCCCACCAACAGGAGGCGGTAGAGTTCTCTTTCGCTTTTGCCATGGATCCTTCCATGAGCAGTCCCATCATCTTGGGGAACTTGAGAGCCAGCTCAGCTGTCTTGCCATTTACTCGTCTTCTGCAGGGTTTTTTTTTTTTTTTTTTTTTTTTTTTTGCATATTTCTTGTCAATTCTAAGAGCTTTCCATGTAGCACAAATATCGACCTCTTATGTGACTTCCTTACAAAGGGTCTTGGCTCTGACCACGGATCCCATCCACTTGGCTCTCTCCTCCCAATCTTTCCCTCTCTTCCTTCCTGAGTGCCTGGAACGGGGATTGGCCTACAGGAAGGAAAGCATTAGCAAGACAGGTCAGCGGACTACCACTTCTGAGAAGCGCGCAGCCAGTCCCACAAGTGAGAAGAGGCGATAGCAAGTCACTAGGCGAGATGAGTCTCATAGCCAGTGGCACGAGGTCCATCGTGCTGAAACTCCCAAGTCGTGGGAGTGCGTCCAGAAGGGGGTGCGGGTCACGGTGAAGGGCCCTGTGCCTAAATACCCATGAGTGTCTGAGGCTCGTGTTTACAGGCTAGGGGAAATAAGGAGTGCTGTGGGGAGTGGAACGACTTCCCGTGCTCAGGCCATGGCAGGTCAACTGGTTGTACCTAACTCTTTATCGGAGGCTTACTGTCCAAACTAACGTAGCCTGGGGTCTTAGGTACTTGCACGTGATCTTAAAGGTCCAGAAACTGCTTGTCCTTTCCTTCCCAGCTCTCCACTCTCGACTCCAGGATTATTCCTCGAACTTCCTTCCTCTTTGGGTTTCTTCCTGGCATTTTCTTCCCCCATCTCCTTCTGTCTAAATTCTACTCAGTCTGAGAGCTGTCCTGACTGCTCTAGCCTGGTGTGGACTCTTTCCAGCCTGATCTCTCGCAAACATTATCTGCCCACGTGTCTGACAATTGGTCATCATCTCCTTGAGATTCTCCTGGTAACAACCCTCTGCCCAGTCTGTGTCTGCAGCAGGCAATTTTTTATCTCACATAGCAGGAAGTTCTGAGTTCAGACAGGCTCCAGGTACTCAGGGACTTCAAAAAGTCATTCATTTTCTCCTCCTCTCTACCATCCAATGTTTCCTACTCTATCCTCCTTGTTTCTTCATGGTCTTATGACGGCTACCCAAAACTGTACTTTCCTTTGTGGCTAGCAGCAGAGTGGAGCTCACTCGCCAAGTACTGACTGTCCATCTTTCTCTGCAGGTGGATTGAGCTAACACTGTCTTCATGTCCACCAGTGGAAAAGAAGCAGTGGCAAAGGGAACAATCCTCTCTTCTGACCTAGATCCTGCTCCGGGGACCACAGGGTAATCACCTACAGGAGTTAGGACTTATACCCTGGGCTGGGAGGTAGTCCCCTTTTCTTATATCACCTGGGAGGAACAGTTACTGTAACAACATTGAAGTATGATAGGAACTGAGAGGGGGGATGAATGCTGAATGGGCATTTGTCCTGTGATAGGGTGTTGATGGTGATGCTAGTGGTGGTGGAGGTGCTGGTGATGGTGGTGGGGGTAGTGGTAGTGGGGTGGTGATGATGATGATAGATATAAAAAATACATATGTATATGTGCCCTTGCACGTGTGTACACAGACAGAGGGAGAGGGAAGGAAAAGGAGTGGTACACATGAAAAGGAGTAGGAAGATGGTGAATTATGGAGTAACCTTAATATTTTCAATAAATCAAAAAGGCAAACAATTTGGAAAGATTAAGCCTGGAGATTTGAAGGAACTAGAGTACTTAGATATGTCACCAGGAGTCAAATTTTAAGTCTTTTGAATAAACTTTTAAATTACACTGTTATTGAATATCAGTTGAGGTTTATATTAAACATTTGCAGAATGCCAGTTTCATTAAATATCGTATTTAACACCCCCCACCCCTGTCTTATATTGTCCAGGGATGGTCCAGTGAAAACAGTGGGTGCAGACCAGGGCTTGGGGTCAGCATGACGGGCACTGATAAATGGCAAGTAGACAGGGGTGGCAGGAGTGACAGGGGCATGTTGCAATGACTATGAACCCTAAGCCAAATGGCGCACTAAGGGGAGCTAGGAGGGCACCTATGTGCTCGGGTGATTAAAAAACTAGTATGTGGGTTAACCTAGGGAAGGAGAGAACTTTTTGCCTCTTATGAGCAAAAGAGAGACTCAATGAGGATGTCACAGGAGAAGAGCAAAGGATGAGCTTGAGATCTCAATTGCAAAAGAGAAGAGAGGAGGGGAGAGGAGAGATGAGACCTAGGTTGTAGTGATACAGGCAGACGTTGGTATGGAATAAAGAGGGAGGCTGGTAAAATCGTGTGAGCCTAGACAATGCAAGAAAGACTTGTCATCAATGTTGTCACCAGGAAGGGTTAAAAAAGTGTGGATGGCCAGAAGTGAATTTTACATAAGACTAGAGCCTCCATGTCTGATGAGATAAGGAATTTATCATCTGGAACCTCTGAGAGAAGATGGAAAGCATGCTCCCCATCCCTGGGAAATAGACCACAATTATTTCCCCAAGTTGAGAGAAACCAGGAAGATGTTTTGGTGACTAGTACTGGGTTTAAAATGCTGAAATCTGCGGCGATCTATGAAGGTGGGTGGAGGGTCAGAGCACATTTCTAAAAAACAGACATCAAACATCCTCTTCCTCTTTCACTTTCTGCCACAGCATCTGTTTGGCAAGGAACATGACTCATTAATAAATTTAGCACCGAGGCCTGACTCATTCGGAAACCTCTTCACTACCACCTCAACAACCTTACTAGGCTTTAGCTAATGATACTCCCAGCTTGCCTGACAGAATTGTGCCTCCTATCTGGGTAGGGGCTAGGAGTTCATCCTAGAAGTACACTAGTAGTAAGAATTCCCAACTTAGTGATGCTGAGGCTGAATTATGTGAACTACCCGAGGCTCACCTTGAGTTGTCAACCTGTGCACCTTTGCATCATCAAAACCGACAAAACATCCTAAGCCCAACGCATAGTTCTTGAGTGGTTCTTGACCTCACAAAAACATGTACTCTTACATCTGAAGAAGCAACACCATGTCTCTTATGACAACTTGAGCGCAGGGATGACATCTCATCCAACTTAGTATTTACTTGGTCTACCATCTGACAATTTCTCTGTCTAGTCCTGCTTCTTCTTTCGTTCTTAAGCTATCTATACTGTGTTAACCTGTACCCAGGGTCTGTCTTAGTGTGTCTTTGCAGAGAACCCCACCTGGGAGTGGCCCCAGAACACAGGCAGTAAGTTAGGTTTTCAGTGCCAGCTGGCAGGGAGGACACCCCTGGTGGTGAGCTGGACCACAGAGTGTACACCCCGGCACAAGGCTCCGATCACGGGGTTAGCTTTTCCTAGGAGTAAATTCAGAAGGTACATGGTGAAGAGAAGTCATCAAGATGAGCTGCACTAGACTTCCAAGGCATGCGATAGCCTTGAAAACTATTGCTAAACGTCACTGAGGCATGGCTTGTGCAGAAGCACAGCAACCGGGTGACTGATAATGAAAGCCAAGTGTGAAAGCCAGAAGAATCCTGGCTGATCTACATCTTCAGCAGCTCAAATACAGAACGTCTGTAGTCGAGGACAGTGATGCTCAGCTCCCAGGTTATGGGCCTGCAGGAAGCCGGCCACACAGCAGGAAGTGAGGGACAGGCAATTAAGTAAAGCTTCATCTGTATTTACAGCCACTCCCCATTGCTCATGTGCCCTCCTATCATTCTCCTGGTTGGGGACCATCTATTAACAGGAAAACAAGTGTAGGGCTCTCACTGATCCTGCATCATGGTGAGTTGTATAAATATTTAATTAAATATATGTGGTAATAGAAGTAGTAATGCACTCGAATTATACCCAAACCATTCCCCTCCCCCACTGTCTGTGGTAAGATTATCTCCCATGAAGCCAATCCCTAGTGCCAAAAAGATTGGAGACATCTGCTCTAGAGAACCTGATTGCCTGAGTGACTGAACTTTAAAGGTGGTGACATACTCAGCCAGGGTGGTTCTCTTGTGTCAAGATCAGGACTTTGTTGGAGACACCTGGGACCCTGATACTTGGGATGGGGACACCCAGAAGGGTCTGCACTTCTATTCTAGCACTTGCCACATCACACCTTTATTGCGTATTTATCGAGTTGATTTTCCCATTAGACTGTGAGCTCTTTGACTATTGCAATTATGCTTAGTTACTATTGCGTCTTCTCTCCTCTCAGCTCTCGCATGCCCGATGGGCAACACATCCTCGACATAAGATTCCACGAGTGACTCTCCAGGTACTTACTAGAAATTATCATTTATTCTGCAACACCTGTACTTGTATCTTTACTAATGAATTTTAGAGCGAAATACGTTCATTTTTTATTTTTGTCTTTTTTTGATCTTTGATCCTCCACCTTTTTTTTTTTTGGCATCTTGAGTCATTTCCTTGACATTAACTTACCATTTGTGTGGTTATCCCATAGGATAAGGGCTTGTAAACAATTGCTTAATGAAGGAGTCATTAACTTCCCATCAAATCTTCCTCATTGTTAAGCTTGATCCCTTGACCAAAGCCACAGTTAATCTCAACACTGTACCTGTGTCTCCATCTGTTTTCTCTTGTTCAGGGTGTACCAAAGAGTAGATACTAAAAAAAGTCTATCTATCCAGACCAATGATTGGCACCAGCAGTAAAAAAAAGTACCCCATAGACCAGGAGCTGGCCAACCACATTGGGATGTGCCAATGTGAGCAAATTGGAAGGTTTGGTCCATGAGGAGTGGGTTTGGGTATTTGTCAACAAGGAGATTTAATTATCCCATTACTCTGGAAGTCTTTTGTCATCTCTATCTCTCATGAGCCTTTCTTTCTATTCATATCCACCTGTTTTTTTCATTACTCTTTAGCATTTTAGGTGATACAATTGCGTGTTCTTATCTCTCAACCCTGTTATGATTCTCCCAATGACTTTGTTACTATTTTTTTAAGAGCCCACTTCAGAGTTATACATATCAGAATGGGGCATAATGTTTAATTTGAAGTTTAGTTGTTTTCTTTTGAAGGAAGTAACTCATAAGACAAAAGGGGGCATGTTTGTCTTTCTCCGCATGGGCTGAGGGCCTTGGAGGAAAACCAGAACTGAGCTTTGTGGAAGGCCTGAAGACCCAAGGAAACCTCATGCGTTCTCTGTCTTTAGGATTTTACCCTTTCTCTCTATCAGCCTGCACAGTTGGACCCTAGGAAAGGCTCAGGGTAGATAGTCACCATGTCTCACCATTGTATGACTAACGTGTGCTTTGAAGACCTACATGGCTCCTCCACTCCTGCTGTCTCTTCTTTTCTGAATATCTAATATCTTCATGATCTGAATCAATCACTGTGAGCGCAAATCACTATTTTATAGCCATATGGCTTACTCACTGAGGAGTTGGACACTGACTTGGAAAATACATTGAAATAACAAATGACGTAAGATAAGGGATAGCTGAGCCTAGTGGTATGTGCCATGATCAATCCCAGCACTCTAGAAGGCTGAGGCGGGATTACAAGTTGAAGCTCAGCTTTGGCAACTTGGCATGTTAAATAAGAAAACAATTGACATTTCAATTTGAATTCAGCTTCTTCTTTGTTTATGTTTCCCGCATGGCTTTCTCCCTCCAAGGTTATCCAGCTGTCCTAAGATCAGTGTGAAACTTACTCAAGTAGTGAAACCCTACCCAGCAGATGAAAACCACTTGGGGAAATATTGATGCTTTATTCTTTATCATTTGTTGTAACTTTTTTTTGAAACAGGGTCTTGCTCTGTAGCCCAGGCTTGTCCTGAACTCACTGTGGAGCCCAGGCTGGCCTTGGACTCATAGCAGTCCTCCTACCTCAGCCTCCTAAGTGCTGGGATTACAGGCATGCACCACCACGCCCAGCTTATGTGGTGCTGGGGAATCAAACTCGGGTACTTAGCGCTTGACTTAGTGCTTGCTAGGCAAGTGCTTTAACTGTTGAGCCATTCCTCCAGCCCTGATGTAACTTTTTTACTTGCTCAAAAGTGACTCCCTGGTGATGTATTCTGATATGACCTTCATGAGGTAACAGGCAAGTCTGAAAAGCTACCTTGAAATAAATAAGGTACTAATGGCTACAATAGTAATTTGGTTTCAGTAAAGATACTGAATGCACAATTCATTCAGGCTCACTATATGCCTATTTAATATCAACCACAGGTAGACAACACAAAGCTATGTAGTAGATGATTCCGAAATGCTACATAATGTAATGATTACAAAAACTGTGAAAGATGACTTCCTTCCTTTATAAAGCAAGACAAAACAAAACAAAACAAACAAACAAAAAAACCCCAAAACAACAAAAACCCCAGAACCACACAAAGGACAATGTGCTTGCTGAAAGTCAAAGCCAGCTAAATTCAAAGCCAGGCACTCAAACCTCAAGAGCACAAACTAATGGCAACCAAAGGACTCTGGGCATCCTTACACCACTGCTGTTCACCTGCGTTGGCATGGCCAGGGCACTCACTGTTATGGTCTGGATCTAAAGTGTCCCCAAAATTCGTACGTATTTGGAAGGTGATTGGAACAAGGGGGTGCTATACCCATCCATCCATCCATTGATGAATTCTGTAACTGAACATTCTGTTAGGGGGTGGGGCCTGGTTGGAAGTGGGTAAGTACAGTCATGATTTTGGAAAGTGGATTCTTGGCTCCGCCCTTCTCTCTCTGCCCCGTGTCTGCCACAGGGGCAGCAGCTGTCCTCCATCATGCTCTTCCACCATGTCATACCTGCTTTAGAGCTGGCTAGCCATGGGCTGAACCCTTTGGACACCATGAGGCGAATAAACTTCTCCTCCTTTACATCATGGGTGTTCAGTATTGTGTCCCAGCAATGGGAACATAAGTAATATGAGGACCGTGCTTTCTGTCTTACATAAAATAATTAAAAAGTCACTTTCTATATGTTGATACACTATTTTTTAAAATTTCTACTCAATTATATGTTCTAATAAACATTAACAAAATTCTGTGTTTAAGTTGTCATATGTTAGTGTTATACAATTTGGTGCTGAGGTTTAGAGCAGTATGGGTTTTCATCCTCTTCTGTCTGGAACACTAAGTCTGAGAGTTTCATACGAATACCTGGATGTGTCACAAAGCCTCCTTGCAAATTCCACCCACCAGGGAAGCTCCGTAAGTCATTCTCAGATCAGTTCCCACAATAAGAAGAGAAAGCAGAACATGCAACATTTAACAAAGTCATGGGGCTGGCCCACGCCTTCCAAAAATCTAGTATCTCCAAGCTTGAGTGCAAATGGGCTCTTTGAATTCCTTGGGACAACTAGGCCTCAGGGAAGTGGGTGCACCCAGCCTTGTGATCTGAGCAAGGTTCAGAAGCAGGAGTGGGTTTGGCTGAGTCACCACCGACCGCATGACCCCACACTCATCACCTGACCTCCACATGCCCCCGCTGGCCTAGCTGTGGGATGAGCAAACTGTCCGGAAAGCCCTGGGGTGCAACGGCTGCCTTTGCACACAGCCGCCCAGGGGAGCCTCTGAGAGCACTGTTAGCTCTCTCAGAGTCAGGGGACCTCAGACATGTCACATAAAGTCAACTCTGGAAAGGAGTCACTTGCCTGCCCTTTAGGTAAGAGTAGGAGCTAGAAAACTTTTTGAAGGCTTAAAAACACTTGGATGTTTTGATCATCTAATTTCACATGAATGAGTTTATTCTTAGAAAATGATCAGAGATGCACACAAGTGTTACTATGCAGTTATATGAACCACAGCATAATCTTTAGAACACTGAAAAGTATCTAAATATTAAACTGGAAGGCGTTAGTCAATAAACTATAGTACACTTTAGTGTTGTAATTACAAAAAATACTCCAAGGTTCAATTAATGCCTAAGGAAAATGTTCACCATATAGAAGTAGTTGAAAAGGATTATAAAACAGCATTATTAGAATAATTTAACTCATTTAAAATTACATTCTCCCACACATACTGACAAAAGCCTGGGAAGAGAGATAATACATTGTTAGCAATGTCTAATCTCTGAGTTCGAAGTTATGGGTCCCTTTAAAAATTCATGTTTGTCTGTGCGCCCCAAGTTTTCAGAGTGTCTGCATGTTCTCTTTGTCATAAAAATGAATTTTGAAATGCTCTGAGTCTCCGTTAACTTAAGCTGCTTGTTTTATGTGAAGCCAGCCGGCACATGTGTCCATGGCACAGAGGAGTCCAAGGTCAAGCTGAGACCCGAGCCTCAAGCCACCCCAGCCCAGCAGCTCCTCCTACTTAGTAACTCTTCTGTCACGAGGCTTCCAGCATCTATTCTTTCCCAAATTCTACCCCGTGGACCACGCGAAAGAGTGAGTTTTGCAAAGCAGAGAGCTATGGTCTGACTCTGCACTTACCTCTACTAAGCAAGCCCCACTTCCTCACCAGCAAGATTCCAGGGAGACTTCCCCTCAGGGAAGCTCATGTCCCCCGTGCCTCAGAGGCTCTGACTCCTGGTGGACACAAAGTAGTTGATTTAGTGGCACTCCCACTCCATCCCCGTCAAGTCTCCAGGACTACCTGGAGATGGCTGTGTGGTGACCGTACTGTGGTACATTCTGCGTGGGCAGAGGGCTTTGTGACAGTGTCTCCTCCTTTGAGAAGAGCTGTCATTTCGATAGTCCATCCTGGGAAGACATTTATGAGAAGTGAACTGCACAGCAATAGTGCTTTCCTAACCAAAGTAGCCACCCTTAGTCCCTGTTAGAACTGAAGGGTGAGGCAATGGATAACCTTGACGTTGCTGATGCCCCCATTGGGTGACATGTGGGTGTCACTAGTGCTCAGGTGGTGGTGGGCAGCTGCCTCACTTGGCAGACTTGTTAGGGCGGCTCTGGCCACACTCCCACAGCGAGGGCAGTCTGAAGTGTATTTTAACAATGTCTCTCCTATTTCGGCTTATGGAACATTTCTTAGTTTTCTCACCAGCTCCCTAATGTTCAGCATTTCTGACTTCTCTTGCTAGACTGTCCTCTCTTCTTAACCGGCGCTCTCTTGCTTGGCACTCATTTACTATCTGCTTCTTTGGTCTCACTGCCAGGCGTGTCTGACGCCCGAGCACTTTATTTCTAACCTGGACTTCTATTCTCGACTGTAGACCCATACATGAAGCTAATGCATGTATTTTCCTGTTTGACTCTTTATCTTAGTTACTTATTTGCTGCTATGACAAAATACCCAACATCCACAATTTGTGGGAGGAAAGATTCATTTAGCTCACAGTTTCAGGATGTTTCTCACACACACAGTCCATTCATGGGGCAGCTGGCAACTATGGGGGTACATGGCAGAGGCACAGGCTGGACATCTGCTCACCCCATTGCAGACCCAAGTCAAGGGAGCCTGGACACTCAGGCAAAGCCTAAGGCTTTCCCAGGTAACAATCTTCCTTCTTCCTTCCTTCACTTAGTTCCGAGCTGCCAGCCCCTCTCTCACTTCCTGGCCCACAAGTCAATAACACACTGAAAGCACCTTGGGTGCAGCTCCCCCAATATCAACAAATGGACACATTCCCTCCAGTTCAAACCCCAAAAATCCCCCTTTCTGGTCAAACTCTGCCTCTCAATAACACACAGTTCCAAATACATGGGGCTTTTGGGGAACACTCAATATCCACACCACAGCAACCCTAAAACAAAGAAAACTAGCTCATCATGCCCAAGAACAGATTCATCACCCACTCCCTTAACTCCTCTTTCTTCTGGATTCCATCCTCACTTCCTCTTCACCCAACTAAGCCCCACGTCCTGCAGCATCTCCCTGTGAAATACTTCCGGTGACCCATCCCCCTTTCCATTTCTAGAGCTCACCTCCGACCTTAAGATAAAACCCTCCTTGTATCTTCTGCAAAATTCCTTAACTCTAATAAATACGAAATACATTAATATGTGAAGAGTGGAGGTTATTAGAAATCTTGACGATTGCTTCATGTTTCTGTGAATTGCTATCTGCCCTGCCCTGTGTAATGCCCAGGAGCTTTCCGGAGCCAAGCTTTGCATTTCTGGGGAAGTTCATCAGAACAGCTTTGCTCACTTTTCTAGTTTTCTGGCATTGTTGTTTCTCCGTCGTCAGTCATGTTGATTCTACTTCCCAACTTATGTCATCTCCATATTTTAAAATTTTGTTACTTCTTTATTGCAGACATTGAAGGCCAAGGACAGAGATATAACCCACCATGGCGATTTTACTCCGGTTTCACCCCGAGCAGAACTGCTCACTCGCATGCTAACTTGCAGAACTCTTACTTTCGATCCAGGACAGATTTCCCTAGGTTGTCGACAGGAATTTTACTCCAAAAATTTTAAATGTCTTGTAGAAATTGATATAAACTGTGGTTATGATATTCATTTAATCTACAATTCAGGGACCTAATAAAAATGTAAGTGACTTTGGGGAAATTTGTTCTTAGGAAATGCCAGTTAAATTTAAGTCATTAAAGTTTTTATACCTTTTTAAAAAATCTTAATATTTTAGCCTTTATGCAAGTCTAATTTCATTTGTAAAAATTAGTATTCAAATAAAGCTAATTTGATTTTTAAAATCAGAGTTTATTTGGTGATAATGTACATTTTATAATAAAATACCGACATTTGATAGGTTAAAATATCATTCATGAAAAAATCATGTTCTAGTATGTAAATTTTAATTAGAAAATTCATAGTTCACAAAAAGCACATTATGTTCTGTTGATAGCTTGAGAACATTATCAGAAGTTTACGTAAGATACAGAAAAAATTCAGAGACTTGACATTTAGTACCTTAAAATTTTATGCAATATTCACTGATATTTTTGTTAATAAGGCACATTGAAATTATTGATTGAGACTGTCAATACATTTACATTTTATTGTATAACCAAGATTTAATGGTCCTACAATATGTCAGCTCATCAATATTTCACCAATAATTTAAATGACAGAGATCTAGCTGAAGACACCAGTGGCAAACTTCCTCAACAGGAAAATTCAATAAAAAGCACACACAACTTTGATTTCCATTTTGCCAAATAAATATACATCCACATTTTACAGTTAAAATTTGCACAAAAGTCAGGCCCTGAAGTATTTTTCTCTCAGAGAGAAGTTCTGATATTAAAGGTTTAAAAAAAAGAAAGTGTGTAGAAGTATTTTTACTTAATATGTTGAATCCTTGTACCACTTTACTTAAAAATGAAATTAAACTTTCGACAACTAACATTATTTTGTAATTTAAGAGTCAAACTCCTAAGACTCTCAGAATGTTTATTTGTTTATTTTTAATTTTGTTTTGTTTGAGATGGGGTCTCGGTCTGTAGTCCAGGCTGGTCTTGAACTCACCGTGTAGACAAGGCTGGCCTCAAACCCATGATAATCACCCTCCCTCAGCCTCCTTAGTACTGGAATTATAAGTATAAACCACCGTGCCCAGCTTATGTGGTTCTGAGGAATAGAACTCAGGGTCTCACACCTATGAGGCAAGTGCTCTAACCCTGTGCTATTTCTCCAGCCCCAATCACAGAATCTTAAAGCTGAAATGCCATTAGTGGCATCTAAAAGGAAGAACTTCAGTGATGTCAACAAGACACATGTTGTGTCACATGATGTGTAGTCAGTTAACTGTTTACAGGTAATATGCTCAGTGGTAATGCAAAAAAAAAAAAAAAAAAACGTGAAATCCTGATTCCAGTGATTGTCAATTAAGACTTCACTTCATATATCTTACCATATAGAAAAAAATCCTCCAAAACAAGTCATGTCAACCTTTATTCTTTTAATAGCACTAAACAGCATCTTCCTTGTTATCCAGATACACACACTAACCTACCATAAAGTCAATTAATAAATAAGTCTCCACAAGCCATCGGAAACGTAGGGTCTTCTTTACATTCTAGTTTCTACGCACATGCAGACTGTCATGTGTGTGCATGGGGTGCAGTAAAATCAAGCAAGAGATAAAAGCAGCAGCCTTACTCTTAACTCACCCTAAGGGGATGCACTGGAAAGTAATACATAGCTGTATAGGATTGATCAGGGTCTTGCTGTTAAACTATCAAACCAATTTTGAAACTGCACAAAATATTCAGAACGTGAAACGAAGTCAAAGTACGTCCTATGGCTGTTTTATAATGAGCATCTTTATATTCTGTTGAGCAGCATGCTTTCAAATAACCAAGAAAATAGTGTTTTTGCTTTTGTATCCAAGTAAACATTAATCCCAACAAGTTTTCTAATACTGCCTCAGTTTACATATTTCTCATAGGTTTTGTGGCATTTCACCCTGTGCCTGAATTATAACTTTCTAAATATGCCCACATTGCTGGACAGTAGAACTGTATTCAATTATTAAATAATAAATATAATATGATGAATATTTTTTACATAAAGTTTTCTTTAATATTGGAGTTTGCTTTCTGGTGCCCAAATACATACACATAATAGTCTGGTGAGCTGGTTGATGCTGTATCAGCAAACTACCATACATTCCAATTTCATTGAATCACCAAAAAAGAAAAAAAAAATGGCAAACTTGAATCCCCATGACTTAACCCAAATTCCCACAGCTGTCCCTCCTTCCATTCTGGTGGAGATCTTGGGGTCTCCAGGGTGGCTCTCTTCCAGGGGTGACTGGAATCCAGGAGAGAAAGAACCAGATGTCACACAGGGCCTGGGCTTGTCAAATGCGTGCGAAATCCTCAGCCCAGAACCAGCCATGTGCCCCTGCCCAGTGGCAGTGGGTGCTGGGAGTGCCTTCCCTGTGGCCCCTGTGAAAAGGAGCCACACCTACACCAGGAGAGTAGTGCTGTACTTTTGTCATTTTAGCTAAGCTGGAGCAAATTGCCCAACATTCCTACACGTGTAAGGTTACATGCAGCGTCCACAGGAGATATTTCCATAGGGTTCGGATGGTGGAAGTCAAGCCGTGGTGACCCCGCAGCTTCCGCCTGGTCCCTGGCTCTTGTGGGCACGAGGCACTGTCTAGCCGTATGCCCTCCTCCTCCCTCAAACCTCTCCCGTGCCCCGAGTCGTGCCTCAGCTGCACATGCAGCTCCACGGCAACGGACACTGACTTCTTTGTTTATGGGTCACTGCAGGTGGTAGGGGCAGATAGAAATTTCAGTTCGTCCTCGCAGGTTCTAGCTTTCAGGCTTTCATTTCACACCTGACTTTCCTGGCTGAATTAGAGCCACTGTGCCATCTTGCATAGCTCTTCCCCACCCCTCATTCTGATGGCAAGATGTCCAATTCCTACAGTTATCCTCAAGTTCATGTCAACCACAGTGATTCTGATTGCCTGATAAAGCCCTAATTGACAGACATGCATTACAGAGTAGGGCCCACTTAAAAGGGATTGTGGATGTAGAATTCTGATTTGAAGTGTCCTGCTGAGAACACAGGATCACAAATACACGTACTTGATTCTCTGGGATCAAGTTATAGCATATAGAAAGCAGGGTACCATTGTCCAGTATAAAAATAAAACAAAATTGAAAGCAGTCAAAAAGCAAAGAGCATGCTTCCATGCAAAACAAATTCTATGCAGGAGCTCTGGCAGGGGCAGGGCTGCAATGACCCCTGGGTCACAGTCCTGGCCTGCGTTGCCACAGCAGGAGGCTAGTGCTCTCCCTCTGGCTGATCCTGCTCCAGGGATCAGAGATAAAAGGGAAGGGACCGAACACAAGGAAATCCCCAGTGAAACTGGAACACAGACTTTCATGTTAAATTGTGTCCAAATAAGTTTAGCATCTAATCTGTGTTTCTTCAATTTTCTACTGCATAAAGTTGGATCTCTGTGACTCTGTTTACCACGTGACTTCAAATGACGTGGGTGGGAACAGCAGCGAGAAGGTGACGAGCAGAGATACCTAGGCTGGGATGTTTTCTGAAGACCAAGCTTCCTAAGACTTCCTCAAAACACCACGGGCCAGTAATCACAACAGGTGAGTGGGGGACATTGGTCATCCCGCCCTCTGCAGGCACAATTTGCCCCCGCGCTAGCCAATCTGACTGTGAGAGGAACTCACTGTCCTAGTTTCCTCCCCAACCTCTCCTCCCATTCTAAACAAAACAACCCAGGTCTTGCCACACTGCTTCAAGGAACCATGGCATACTGGAAAGATTCACAGAGGGAAGAAGTTTATTTATAGCCAGCATGTGACCCATGCCAGCATGCTGACCTCTGTGGAGGCGGCTTGGGCAGCTCTCTTGGAAACACTGGGTATAAAGACCAGGAGTCCAAAATGTTCCATGGCTGTGTCCAGCTGAGCTCACAAAACGCATCAGACACAAGGTGGACAGACTAGTATGTGCTGGGAAATGGGGGATTTGGCCAACTCCCAGGGAACTCCAGGCTCACAGATCAGTCAGTCCATGTGGTCTGAGTCACAAGTGCTTGTCCCTCATGTTCTGCTGTGGAAAACAGCAAAAACAGTGCCTCTTCATACCAAGGGAAAGATGGCAAGAAAGGGAGGGAAAGTATCACACACACAAAAGCTATACAAATCCCATTTTATTAGTATTAACATAAATTATCTGGCCTTAATGTATATTACAATCATTTTTTTAGGCAGCTATAGTAATTCCTCTACTGTAGAAAAGAAAACAAAATCTACTTGCTGTTATGAGAAGCACCAGTGTGACAATTTTATGAACAATGAAGTCTGCAGAAATACTCCAGTACAGAGCCAAGTGCCTGGTTTGTTTGCAGATTTTTCAATTTTCAACTGCTTTTTGATTATATACCCAGTGGGATATAGCTTTCTCAATAATCCCTGCAGAAACAGCAGCAAATGAGTGACCAGAGGACTTCCAGTGGCCTCAGGCATGTTCTAAAATCTGGAATTGGTGTCAGATTCTGAAAACAGAGAGCTCTGCGTGGCTCAGCAGAGCTCCCAGTCCCACCCAAGGCACGCACCTCCCTGGCCCACGCATTTCAGTGGCTGCCTCGCCACCTGCGGTTGTGTTTCAGATGCCTGCTTGTCCCAGCTGTGCACTGTATTCTCGAACCGGTCTTTGGGCCAGAACGTGCCAATCTGCCGACCCCAGTAGCTTTAATATAGTTTAAGGAACACACCATCCTACAGACAGGTGCTCTCCTGCGAAGCCTGCTTCCTGCAGGTTAGAAGGTAACCTCCGGGGCCTTTGGCCTTGTGCATTATTTGCTGGTGCAACATCTCCCTGCTTACACCCAACCTGTAGGGTCCCCTTTTCTTCCTATCATCTAGGTCACTCATTTTCCCTACCATGTCCAGGGAAGCAGGAGTCTCGGCCTTGGCCTTTCCTCACCGTCTCCTAAGCCCTTCACGCCCTCTTAGTCCTGACAGACAGGGTGGGCAAGTGGGCATGACCCGTACTGCAGTATTGCTTATAGTAAAACAATAAACTTACCAGATAGCCAAAACCCTGAGCTGTGAGCTGCAGATATGGGCATCAACACCTAATTAGTTCTGACTTGACTCCATTTGCTTCCTGATAATATCGACAAGCTATAAAAACTCCATCCTCTTTATCAGTAGAAAGAAGTCAGTATGGAAGAAAATAAGCCCTTTTCTAAGTTACTTTTGAAAAGGTACAAAATATGGCAAATCCTTGCACATACAGTTTATTTATTAATATTATAGCCTTAGATGACAAAAGCATTTCTAAACTCAAATGACACCTTAACTTAGAAAACATACTTGCTTTTAAACTCTTGAGTCTCAGAACAAACCACACAGGACCAAAACTCTTTTGAAATTAAGAATGTTATTCAGTGGAAACAGACATTTAAATTAATATGGATTTTAATACCCAAATATTTTTAAATTCCCTTATCAAATATGATTGTATTTATTTTACTATCACTATATAAATATGTGGATGTTGATAACATCCGCCTAGGCCAAGTATTCCAGTTGCCTTGACAAATACATGCATAACACATATAAATTCATTCCAAATGTTAAATTTTTGGCTTGCTATTTCTCCTTCATGAATTTAATGACCTGGAAACTGCCATTCTGTTCGCTTGTTTTTATTTTGTTTTACAATCTTTAAGCCTTTAGGCCTAAAAGAGAGATATTAAAAGAGTGATTGAGAAATTTTAAAAATTTAGATGAAATAACAGCTCTCTGGAAGGCTGAGGTAGGAGGATTTTAAGTTCAAGCCCAGCCTGGGATCTTAGTGATTTAGCAAAACCTTGTTTCAAAATACAGAAAAAAAAAAAAGGAAAAATAGAAAAAAAAAAAGAAAAGCAAAAGGCCTGAGAACATACCTCTTAGTAAAGGCACTTGGTTCAATTCAATCTCCAGTACTAGGGAAGAGAGAAGGGGAGGGGAGGAGAGGGGAGGGGAGGGGACGGGAGGGGAGGGGACGGGAGGAGAGAAGAGAACAGAACAGGCCACAAGCCATGAGCTGCCTACACAAGGGCTGGAGATGTTGAGCCATGTTCACACGGCAGTACAGATGGAAGGACTAACTTCTTATGGGATGAACTACCGCGGTTAGCAGGAGAGACAGAGAGCTCATCATCTGAAAGCCAGTTGCTCACATCTGTGCTAACTAATTTATTCTCTTAACTTTCAGACCAGACAACAGAAATTATTTTGTGCTGAAGTAGAGACAACACTTTGCTTTTTTACCTTTCTCCTCTGTTCCCTCCCACTGGACTGCCTGGGTCAGATATTCTAAAGAGTATTTTTTTACCTTAATGCTATTGCTAGCAACGATGGCCTTGGATTTTAAAAATGGTCGCTTTAGTCTACTCTCGTTATGGTGGAGTCACTAAGTTAGCAGATATGCAATACAGTTTAACACTGTCACGAAGAATTTGAGAGTATCTGAGCGGCAGCTGCCTCCCTGGTACATTGCTCGGCTGCCCACTAGGGTCCAAGGCCTGTGCTGTGGGCAGACACATCCCACTCCTCAGCATCTCTGGATTCTGGATGTCAGGGTCCTTTATTTACTCTCAGAAAAAATGCCATCGAGTCAGAGTGAGGAATCCTCAGTTTGGGAAGTCCTTGGGCGTGGGGCTTGGCGCAAGAACTCACCGCTCTGGACCCCAACCGCTGTTCCCAGCTCTGTCCTGGGGCATCGTGTGCAGAAAGGACTGGAGCAAGCTCCCTCTGCTTCCTATACAAGTCATGCTTTGGGATTTTTTTTTTTTTTTTTTAAGGAACCCGTAGCTGCAACTATGTTAAAACAATCCAAAAGCTTTGAAAACTACCTGACCCTGAAACCGCAGCAATAATAATAGAGTGCGGGGGGGGGGGGGGGGGGGGGGGGGGGGGGGGGGGGAGCCCAGAGAGCAACTGGCAAAGCCACTCCCAGAGTCCTGGGCCACACAGCAGGCTCCCAGGGCTTTCATCATCTGGGTTTTACTTTAATATCCCAAATGTATAGAATCTTCCCAGGCTGGCTTATTTGCTCCCTCAGTCAGTTTGGATTGCATGATTTTTACATAAAAACAACTTGGGGAAGAAGAGATTATGATCATTCTACATTTTAAAAAACTCTTTTCTGTTGTGATGCAATTGAAATACTCCATTTTCTTGTGTATTTAACCAATTTCTTGGATTTTCTTCCTAGCTGTAGAAGTAAAGAGAAACACTCAGTTCCTTAAGCGCAATGAAGAGGCATTAAATTGTGTCTACTGCAGGTTTATAAATGGCAAGGCCACCATCATAAATAAATTTCTCAATATTTCCTATCGTCTTTAATCATTTTCATTTATTAATCTCAGTATATTTTAATAGCATATATAGATTCTCAAAAAATTCTTCTTTGGGACTTACTGTCAAGTTTTTCTTCCACCAAGTTTTTGTTTTATTGTTTTTTACAACTTTAGGCTACACGTGACTAAAAACATGTTCTTACACAAGTTGCAAGAAAATTTTCTTTTGTGCTGAACACCGAGAGGGCCGATCTGAAGCCCAGGAAAAGCCCCTGCATCCAGGCACTCTGTCAGCATGAGGGGCAAAAGCTCCCTAGGTGCTGAGTTCCTAGAGCTGTGTGCCCATTGTGTTTCACAACATAAATAAAGAAATGGCCTGGTGTCAGCTGGTTTGGGAGCATGAATGGCTTTCTTTCCAGCTCTCCTTTTCATCTGTTCAGTTATTTTTCTTAGCACAACGTAGCCATCAAAGCACGACTTCCTGCATCTATAAGCCACAATGAGAGGACAGAGAATCCGAGGAGCCCGGAGCAGGGAGGCCGAGGGGCTCTCTCTCCCAGGGTCCCCGTCCCCTCTGCCTCACCCCCTGTCTGGATCTCGGCTGAGCACTGAGAATTTGGGATGTGGCCTCTGCAGGCGCTGCCTGCTTGTTGCCGGGTCCTCTCGACCATGAACACACAGTGACCGATTGTCCTCAGAGCTGAGCCGCTCCACATCTTGGCACGCGGTTGTTTTTAACGTTTTCAACAATGGGCGCTGTTCACCGGCCTCTGCCCCAGTCCTTGTGCGGGACGAGCCGCGACACCGACAAGAGAGAGGGCAGCCACAGCCCCTGTGGTCAGTGTGGGGGCACGTGGTGGTTCACGTGGGGCGAGTTCGATCCCAGGAAGCCCAGTCTCTGCCTGTTCTTCCTCTGCTCTGTCATCTGGGGAGAAAGCACAATGAACCGGTCCTCCCCCTGCTCTCGAGTGGACAGGCCATGGCTGTTTCGTGCTAGAATTTCCCAAGTGCTTACTCTCTGGCATCATGCAAGATGTATTTTTAAATAAGGGAAATTTTTAAAGAATGAATTCCCATAATCAGAGAGAAAAGAGCAAACACTTCTCTGAGATTAGGAAACAGGAGTCCTGGTCCTTCAAAAAGCAAGCACTTGCTGGTCACACAATTACCACTCTGACCACTGTCACTTTGGTACTGAGCATGGCCCTACTGGCCCTGCTTCATAAAAGTAACAATATGATGATGGTGGCACTGAGGTGGCAGTCACTAATGATATTTTCCCCATGAGCTGAGCCTGGCAGAAAA
This sequence comes from Ctenodactylus gundi, assembly GCA_004027205.1. Taxonomy (NCBI): domain Eukaryota; kingdom Metazoa; phylum Chordata; class Mammalia; order Rodentia; family Ctenodactylidae; genus Ctenodactylus; species Ctenodactylus gundi. Next base: position 643,865 of record PVKB01000159.1, on the reverse strand, counting down.
TACTATCTTTCATGAAAAGCACAAGGGGTCCCTGAAAGTTGACATTTGTGTTCTCTTTCCCCTTGGGTAGGAGCCACACTGTACATGGGAGAGGTGCGTCGGGGGTCTCTTTCCTGGGGCTCAGAGGTGTCAGCCTGGCCCTCCTTGGGGTTCCCTTGGGGTTCCCCTGCCCCTCTCACCTGCTGCCCCTTCCCCCCAGTGCACCAACCTGCTCCTTGAGCTCCGCCAGCTGTGCGGACAGCTGCTTGACTAGACCCATGGTGGACTCCAGCTTCTCCTGCAGGTTCCGGATCTCGTTTTGCTCACTGTCACCCTCGCTGCTAACAAGGGACATGGCTCGCATCCGAGGAAACCAGTCCAGATTCTTCTCCTGGAAGCAAGCACATGTGCAGCAAATAAGCGCATGAGTACAGAGGGCGGCAGGTCCCCCGAAGAAGGCTGCTGGGGGGCACGTTAGTCCCCTGCCCCAACATCTCCTCAACTCAGAAAGGCACTTGGGCCTGGAGTGGTACGGCTGAGGAGCGTCAAGGGGTTAGACTTGGTCTCCATGGACTAGGGTAAGACCTCAAATACTGGAGGAAATTTGCTCTAGGCTTCCAGGAGCTAAGGAATAAAGCACCGAGGTGCCCCCTTTTGGATTCAGTAAATCCTGATAAATGGGAAGGAAGGATTTGTGAGTAGGAGAGATTTTTGTGTGTGAGGACAGCAGTGGCATGAGCTGTTTCTATCCCCTGGCACAGGAGAGGAAGGATGGTAGGCTGGGGTGGTGTAATAGAAAGGTTTCCATTCCAGCCACCTGCCTGTTCATCAGAGAGGAAGGGCGGGAGGGCAGGGCTGGGGTTATGTCTGCTCCCTTCTCCAGTGGGTGACTGCCCCTGACAGCAGGAGCTGCTCCTACTTCTGTTTTCCTGGGGCACCAGGGTACGTCATGTGCATGTGTGTGTGTGGTGTGCTATGTGTGTATGTCTGTTTATGGTGTGTGCATGTGGTGTATGTGATTCATGTGTCATATGGTATGTGTGTGCAGTGTGTGTATGATACGTGTATATGTGTGTGTGAGGTGTGTGTATGCTGTGTATCCTCCATGGCAGTGAGTATACAGATGAAAGCCCTGCCCGACTGCCTAATATCACAGAATTGCCAGCCCGATTACCTAATATCACAGAATTGCCAGCCTTTCCTTAGATTACATCATTCAGTCTTCACAAAGGAAGTAATATTGTCCTCATTCAACAGGTAACAAGAGACTCCAACAGGCTAGTTAACCATGTCATAAGCTGGTCAGTGACAGAGCTGGGTTCTGAAGCCTTTGCCCACTAGGGTTGGGCATGGTGTTCCACCTCCCAACCCACCCCCAGGTGTGTGGAAAGGCTCCAGCCATGCACTTCTGGAGGCAGCTTCTATCTTCCCCGGCTCTGGGTTGGCCTGTTATGGCTGTTGCTAACCCTGGGAATAGGAAGTTCTTGATAGTTCTCTACCACCAATGGCAGTGAAAAGGGCTGACAGAGGATTAAAGATAAAATGCACAGGGCAGAGCTTTAAAACCACGGAAGCTAATCAGCATTTCCAAGGAGGGAAGTCATTTCCTCTGAAGTGTGATGAGAGATTCATTCATTCCACCAACCTTGTAGCACCTACTGTCAGGCATTTAGAGGCTGAAGTCAGACAAGCCCGGGTACCTGCTCTCCAGGAGCCTGGGGTATGGTCACCCTCTGTTTTTGCCCCACAACTGCGTACCATGTCCATCAGATTCCCCCTCTGGATCTTCTACTAGCAGATTCTAACCCCACCAATCCTGGATAGGTCACAACATCAGGGGATGAGCTTAGTTCTTATTCTGATGTCCCTAAAATTTAAGTACTCTGATACTTACAGTGACTAAAAAAAAAAAAGGCTACTGTTGGGCACTGGCAAGACAGGGGGACAGAGCAAAAGAACAGACCTCAAAGAATAGAGAAAAGCAAACAGGGACCCATGAGATGCTTAGAGGATACACAGATGGTCTAAGTGAGTGGGAGATGGCCTGTTCCCAACAGCCAGTGGAGGCTCAGAAGGGCAGAGGGCTGGACTGAACAGAACACTATGTTTCCCTAGGACAGCACCGGTACAACCCAAGGGTAGGGAGTGAGGAATGCCAGCAGAGACAGGCAGGATGGAGCACAGGCCTGTGCCACACACTCCTTTCAGCAACCTGATGAACTCAAGCTCAGTTCCTATCTAGTACCTATTATCTACAATACCATGACATCAATTTCACAAATGGAGAAACTGAGGTTAGCCAGGGTAGCAGCTGGGATCCCAACTTGGATCTACTGGAGGGACAGAAGACTGCAAAAAGAAAAGGGAATAAAATGTAAGATTCTGAAAGTAGGACAACTTCAGGAGATGAAAAACATGGGTGGTGGTTGGGGGGTGAGAGTACCTGGCAAAGGCAAATAAGTTTGGGATTTAGCATTTGTTGGAAAGAGTTTTAGTGGGTGACAATGAGAATGTTCTGGAGATGGACAGTGGTGACGGTTGTACAACCATGTGAATGCACTTACTGCCACAAATCTATATTTCAACTGTTTAAAATGGTAAATTTTATGGTATGCATATTTTACCACAATAAAAATAATCACTGCATTTGCAGAGGCTCATTTTTGGATGAAATATGTGTGCAGGCCATACCACACCCCTGAAAAATTCAGTGGCTGGGGTGGCTGACGCAGCTGTGGGCAGCCAAGGGGCCCAAAACTCTGATTGGTGGGCAAGAGGGGCCCAGAGGTGTTAGAGGGCAGTGCAGGAGAACAGGAAAAGGAACTTTTATGGGAAGTGGAAGGTGTGCTGACCTCTTAATGACAGCAATCCCTAAGAGCTAAAAGAGAAGGGAGAGCCAAAAAGGCTGGCGTGTGGGAGAGGAGAAGGGCCTAAGGGGCCCAGCCAACTGGCTGTGGGAGGGGAGGGTTTGGGGCAGCAGAGGATGGGCGAGAAGGCGTCAGATAACACCATGGTGTACAGTGTGAGGGATGGCGGAAACAACTCCCAGAAAGTTTCCAAAAGAGACAGAGACCAAAGCTTGTCCTATTACTAAGCAGAGTATTCTCTGCCAAACAGAATACAGGCGAGGGCTTGCGACAGTGCCCCCACGGGGATGCTAGTGCAGGCCCCCTAGGGCTGGGGCTGGGCAAGTCCCCACCTCTTCTCTTCCTCTCAGAGGATCCAGCCCAGTCTTCATATGGAGCTACAGCCTTAGCCCATTTTTATTTTGAGACGGGGTCTTGCTGAGTCTTTAAGTTACCCAGACTGGGCTGGAACTTGTTTTCCTCCTGCCTCGTTTTCTCAAAGTACTAGGATTACAAGCCTGTGCCACTGGCCAGGCTCTGCTTCTGCTTTTGAGAAAACAACAGCAGCTTTCAGGGGACCGCTGTCTGGCATTTGGGCCGCAGGACGCTCCCTCTTCTCCACTGCTTCTCTGTGCCTTCGTTTAAACACACATTTAATAATTCCAACTTCTGATTGCCACGTCTGTGCTAAGCACTGGGACAAGAGCAAAACCCAGCACAATTCTCATCCTCAAGATTTACAGGCTGAGTGGAAAGTGGGACTTCAATCAACAGGTGACAAAAATGACACGCTGGGCTTCAGTGCTAGGAGAGCTGCCTGTCACCCTGGGCTTTCTTTTAGCACTAAAAATCATTCTGTTTCAGCCCTCTTTTGTTTTTTTCTAATCTTGTTGTCTTTGGCTTTTTAATGTGTTAATTATTTTATCTCCCTCACCTTGTATACCAACTGACCATACTGGAAATGAAAATTTAATGTGTAACTTTTAGATATGGAATAACATATTATATATCCTTTTCTTAACCTTTGAAAGACTCAAGTTGAATGCTTTATGTACCTCACAATACTGGAAAAATATATCCAATTTAAACTGATTTTTGTTCTCTTTTTTTTTTCAAATAAAGTCTTTAAAAAACCAGCTTCACAAATAATGCTGTATGTAATTTTTTTTAATTGAAAGTAACTCCCAATTAAACAGCCAGAAATCCCTCTTTCTGCTCCTTGTTTCCCAAGGAAGGCCTATCCTGAGAACCTGGTGACCCTGGGACCTCAGCCTGGGCCAGAACCACGGAAACACTCACAGAACATGTGCTTTCTAGCTGACAGGGCACCGCAACTTGGAGCGTGCATACCACCCAACAAAGCTGCCAATTAGACTTGCTCTTCCTCATTTACACATCTGGATCTCGTGATCACACACACACACACACGTTTATCTGACTCCCATGTTGACTTTGGTTAGTCAACATGAAATCATTTCCTTATTTCACCAGGAATGAAAATATTTGACCACAGGGTAGCACACAGCCAGGGAAGTTGCAGATTAACTGTTAGACTCCAAGGCTACGATGCACGATGCTAATAAGATGGTGAATGGAAATCCAGACTTCCTAGAGGTTCCTGAAATGCAAAGCTCAGAGGCGAACTCACCAACCATAACCTGTTTGCAGTCTCTAAATCCGACAATGTCCCCCTGTGGATTACTAGACAAACAAGAGAGATAGAAAAATCTTCCAAGTAGTCCTTTCAATACTAGTCAGATCAATTTGACCTATTAAATTCTGTAGGTACTCAGTAAAATGATTGGGTTATTCCTGTCAGTTAGACTATTTATGATGCGTGGCTCTTAGGTGTGATGCTGCTTCACTTGCAAGAGAACAACGTGGCACCGAGGAGAGAGCACCAGTCCAGGAGTCAGGACACCCGGGTCCCGACTTTCTCTTGGCCCTAACTAGCTCTGCTGTGACAGAAGCAAGGAATGCTCACTCTCTGAGTCAGCTGCACACCTGGAAAACCAGAACGTGACTGCCCCAGTTACTTGTTCATTGCTGAGACATGTTACCCAACACCCACAACTTAAGGGAGAAAAGGTTTATTTTAGCTCCCCGCTTCAGAAGGTCTCTGTCCTCCTGACTGCTGGCAATGGCAGGAAGGGTCTGGCAGGGAACAGCTGCTCACAGCATCATAACAGGAGGAATCAGAGGCCCAAGAAAAGGCTGGACTAGAAGTTTCTATCCCCCTGGCCACACGCTTGTTATCTAACCTGCCACTTACACCTGTCCTCCACCAAGCAACTGCAATCCACTCCTGACCAGGCCCCGCCTCCCACAGAGCTTGAGATCTGTAACATCCAAATACATGAGGCTTTTGGGGGGACATTCCAATCCAAAGGACCACAGTGACCCTAGGTGGTGACTCTATCTTTTCCACACCATCATGTTGCCAGCTCAGAGCTGCATGGCAGAGAGTAGCTTTGAGTTGGCAAGAAAGGAAACATAAAGAACTTCACAGAGAAGCAACCTGAAAACCACAGAGCCCACGCCCAGCACGTGGTGACCGCCCAATGTCCAGATAACTCAACAGGGGCAGGAGTCTTTTACTTGTTCCTCTTCCAGATAAAGTCTCCCTTGTGACATAGTAGAATGACTCTTATATAACCAATCACTATTTTCTCTACCTTCCTTCCTTCCTTCCTTCCTTCCTTCCTCCCTCCCTGTCTTACTTCCTACTTCCTTCCTTCCTCCCTCCCTCTCTTCCTTCCTTTCTTGTAGACAGGGTCTCACTATGTAGCATTGGTTGACCTCACACTTGTGATCCTCCTGCCTCAGTCTTCTGAGTGATGGGATTATGGCTGTCCTTCTTGACATTGAAATGATGACAGGCTCAAGAAAAATACCAAGTGCATAATTTTTTTTCCACATTAGAATAAGATTAGAAAGTAATGAGATTGATTTTGGTAAGCCAAATATTGGAGGAATTGTCTTCCTAGCTCTCCTAGCTGCACAATGAAAGCTGCCTATAGGTAAGGTAAGGTTAGTTCTGTTCGCCACCAAAGTAAGACATCTCCATCACTGGCTGCCTACCAAGTGGCAGGCCCTTAGTCAGTCTATGACCAATAACTACTATGTGGGGACTTTACAGAGACAAAAATAAATCCCATCTGTATGTATGTATGTATAGATGTACATATGTATAGATATTTATTCTAAATATAATTACAAATATATAATTCTAAACATAGAAGATTCACTCTTAGTGTACACACACACACACACACACACACACACACACACACACACACAGAGGCAGACGAGCTTTGCTAGTATAATTCTTTCATAGCCCAAGAGACCCTGTCCCAGGCCTCTTCTTCTCCTGCATCTTGCTACCTTCTGTTTACCAACTAACTCTGTACCTCTAGGGTCTCAACCTGTTTCCATTGGGGGTGGCTCTTGCTAACTCCTAGATTGCTCCGTGGCTGGCTCACTGGCACCTCCTCAGAGAGCGTCCCCCTTCACCCACCCCAGGCCCTCTCCAGGCCCTGGCCTGCTTCATTTCTCCTTGTCACATGTGTACCTGCATCTGCATGACACACTAGTTTGTCTGTGTGCAATAAGAGACCATCAGCTTTGGGTGGGCAGTGCTTTCTTCTGCTGGTTCCTGACGCCTAGAACAGTGCCAGGCTGGGAGTAGGTTTTCAAGAATGGCTGACTGAGTGAAGGAAGAGGTCAAGGTGCAGCCAGGTGCTTTGTGAGCCCTTCTTCATTTCCCAGGGGGCAGTCAGGAGAGTATCTAAGTGTCAGACGAGGTGACTTAACGCCATCCTGGGAAAGTCACTAACCAAGGAGAAATTCCCTCCACAGCTCTAAATGGGAGGAGCTCATACGATGAGGGGACACGGGAAGATGGGGGACTGAAAGGGCAGGGGCCTCAGAGGAAGCCCTGCTCTGTGCCAGTCCCTACTTTCTCTCTCCTCAGATGTGTGATCAGAGAAGATGTTAAGTTTCTTCCTGTGAAAGTTGGGGATACGAATGGCCATCTTTTAGGATTTCTGTTACTAATAAAACGGCCTAGAGGAACTAGTGTGGCTTTTTTTCCCGCCGGAGTAAAGAAAGGTAATCTTGCTGCCTGGTTCTGTGGGAGGAGAAAGGGAGTGGGAAGGGATAGCGGTGGAGGGTATCATGTGGTAACATAGGTCAGGGCAGAGCGAAAAGAGGCGAGGAGTGGCCTTATAAGATTTTGACAGCCCCGAAGTTAACACATGTTCAGGGTGACAAAGAATCTCCCTGATAGAAGTTGTAAATTTTTCCCATGTCAACAGCAATCTGGGAGTTTGGGGGTGTTCTTCTCCTCCACCCTATCGCCCTGATCGCTAAGTCTATGGGATACTTTTCTCCCACCGAAACAAAAGGTGTATTCCTCCAAACACAACTTTGGCCTTTATGTGCCCACTGTTAAAAGTGTAAACTCGCCAAGTTGCCACGCTTTCAAACTCTGATATTTGAAAATCACTGACTCACAGAGAAGAGGAGGAGGCCACCCCAGTAGAGGGCTCTACTTCTGCCTGTTCCTTTGGAAGGGCGGTCTGCAGTCAGGCCTCCCTCAGGCTGCCCCAGGTATGGGCCAGGTCTGTCACTGAGGTGCTGTTCCTGGGTATCTGCGACCCTGGCATGTCTTACTAGACACAGTATAGATTCTGTTTTACTTCCTCTTTCGTTATTTATGTTACCCAGGAAGACTCAAAGAACCACTTCCACACCCCGAGTTTGTCTCTTTCCTCCCACCCGGGCCTTGTGGTTGCCTTTCTTCAAGGCCATTTGGGGAAGTGACAATGGCCTTAGCTTTGCCTGGTGCCCAGGCCCAGGGCCATGCTGCAAACTGTATCAAGTAGGTCAATGGCTCTGTCATAGCTTTGTGCTTGGAAACCAGAGCACAGGAGATAGCGGTTTTGTTCATGGCTTCAGTATGTGGCAGTGAATGGAAGCTGACGTAACTTGAGAACTGACAGGCTGTGTCATAGCCTAACAGAAGGGATTTATCTGGGCATAAAATTTAACACTGGAAATGGAAAACTGATGGTCTAGTGTTAGTAGTCAAAGCTTCCAAGCTCCAGCTGAACTCAAGTTTGTCTTCAGCTCTTCAACAGATGTTCCTCACATCCGGTGAAGCTAACGAGGCAGACAGAAATACACACCACCGTTCACTCAGCTACTGAGATATTCATGTAATTTGACTCCATCTTTGCATGGCCAGTGGAGGTATTTTAAGCAGACCTTGTACCACCTTTAAGACATTTTTGCAATTGGGGTGCTAATTCAAAAAAAAGTTACCAACAGCCCCACATTTAATTGTGTTGGAAGCAGAACTGGAAATTACGTTGTCTATTGGAATCTGAGCAATGTATATACAATATTATTTGAGGGATTTGCTTATAATTTAGTCATGGCTTATGTATCCTTTTTTGATTTAAGTCTAAAAATGTTCCTCAAAATCTCACTTTCAGAGCCTATTGTGCAGGGGTGAGTCACTATGGAATGACCTGAAAGGGTACAGCTTTGTTCTGGCTACTCTCTCTTCTCTCCGCTTCTTGGCCTCCAGGATGTGACCAGCTTTTCACTACCAGGTCCTTCGCCTATGGTGCTCCTACCTTGAAGCCAGATGACCATGAACCGAATGCATGGGAACCATGAGACAACATAATTCTCTTCTCCTTTAAGTTGCAGGTGTTGGGTATTTTGTTCCAGTGATGGGAAGGTAAGTAATATATATCATGTAAGATACAACATAATCAGTATCATTTCTCCTCACTTCTGTTACTCAGAGCAATCTTTATTCACCATCTCTAACCCTGCCCCACTGCCTCAAAGCTCATGTTTTAGTTTTCCAAAAAAGTAAGAAAGATATATTGATACCATTATATAGTGCAACTTGAATTAGCTTAGATTAGGGGTAGGGATCATCCAGCCTGTGAGCCTATGGTCCAACCTGGCAGGATAACCATCACGGTAGGAGTGAGTTAATTAAATGTTTTACAAAATATAGCTGACAATTACCTTGACAGTATTTGCGTGGCTTGTGAATGACACCATAAACATCCAATGGCCCTTGGCAGAAAAAAATTCTCTACCCCTGATCTAGAGTACATACCAACTAAATCATTCAGGAATGAAGGTGACTGAATTGTTATTAAGATACAGGCCTGTATGTGTTAATAAATTATATAAAACTGAGATTTACATCCCTGAAGCAATATTACTCTTTATTTCAAAAAGTGGGAGCTTTTTGTCTTTCTTTTTTTTTTATGCTCAGGATAGAACCCTGAATCCTGAGCCTCATGCATTCTAGGCAAGAGCTTTACCACGGAGCCTAAGAGTATCTTTTAAGCAAAAATGTCCTAGGTACATTCAAAGTAAGACTCAGTTTTCAGCACAGAATACATTTACGTGTAACACTTCAATAACATGTCTAGTGTATAAAATGAGGCAGAAATTATTTTCATGTGCACTACCAGCTTAGCCAACAAATTTATACAGATCACCATTTTATTGCAAAGTCAAGTTTTACAGGATGGAAACAGTCGATGTGATGTTCACGTCCACATACAGACTGCCTTTAAATACAGAACCTCCTGCTATTCTCTGACTCCTGATTAACAACAGCTCACAGTGTTGGTTCCTATAATGTTAGAATGGGACCAAGGTAAGGAAGCATTGCTACTACCGTAGGTATCCAGTTTGAACCATATTCCTGGGCCTCAAGCAGGGGTCAGAGTGCAACAGCTCTACCACACAGAACAGACCCCTGTGCGCATACATCCTGAGGCTCCTCAGAGCTTCTGGCTTGTCTCCCTCCCTAGGCAGGTTCCCCCAGAGCTGACCACTGGAAAGCTAGCTGGCCTAGATTCAAACTCAAACTGGAGCTTGTGGACACATGCTCTTTGCCAAAAATAAAACAATGTATACAACTCTTCTGGGGCTGAAGTGTCAACAGAACATTCCAGAAAATGCATCTTTGCATCTTCTCCCGAAGTCACATGCCTCCATCAACCACCAGGTTTTCCTGCTGGAGCCTGACACACGAGCCAGCCAGCACTCCGATGCTGGGTGGTTGGGGTGCTAGATCTCAACAGAACCTTACTACTATCTCTCCATCGCTGGGTATTTCTAGGTAGTTGCTGGCCAATCATAAGCCTGCTCTTCTTAAGTCTCTTGTATAAGACACTTTTCTCTAAGACAGTGTGGCCAAGGCTCTCTAAACACCAATTCATCAACCTGCTCAAACTCTGGTTTTACTAACCATCAGATCTTTCTTCCGGGTGGTAGTAAGCCTGATCATGGTCCAACCACCCAACCTGTGTACTCAAGTGTGGTCTCTCTCTCCTGGTCAGCACCTGTCTCTCCTCAGCACCTTTCCCCTGTGGGGCTGAAAGAAAGAATGCATGACTAAAGCACAAAGCAGGAGACCATGGGTGAGTCAGCTTTTGCTTTCTGGAAGATTCTTGAGGGCTGGAAAGTCCTATAGGGCTTTGCAGGCCTTCGACTGTCTAAGCAAGGCTCTATTCTCACTCGCATCAGAATAGATGAGAAAGGAAAAATGCTTTGAGATTTGCAGGAGAATTCATAAATAATATTGACACAGCCATCTTTTCACTTCCATAATATTTTAAAAGCTGAATTCCTTTTTGTCCATTTATGACCTCATTTTATTCTCTCCTAAGCCCAGTGAAAGGCAACCCCAATTGTCCCCGAGCCACAGGAGGGGAAACTCATGTAGATGTTCTCACAACTTAGCCAGCCATCACCTACGCAAAGAAGAGCCCCTGCTGGACCCAGATCACCACTGAAGCCAGGACTTGGGCCTCCTCCCCTGCCTCATTATCAGGAGCAGCAGCTTTCTTAGAAGAGTTCTACACATCGTTCTAAGCATGTATCAATAGATACTCTCAAATGTTTGAAGTTAAAAACAACTCATAAGAAAGGAAATGAAAGGTTTGTAATAACCCTTAAGGATTAAATGCCTTTCAGAACAAAGAAAGTCCCATCTGTTAATTAATCAATGTAATTAACACATCTGAAGACCTCTCCAGTGAGGGGAGGGAGGCGGCCAGATTGGAGCAAAGGGGAGGAGACGGCAGATGTCTGGTGGGGCCCAGCCGGTCCCCCACGAAGGACAAGGTGAGAGTAGGAATAACAGGTCAAAATGTGACAGGTGAGCACCCTCACCCTCACCTTTACTATCACTTCATCTCACACAAGGGCGACACCACTGTCCAGGTTACTGCATGCCCTCTCCCCCACACCCCTCGGGTGTTTCTCAGACTGGGCACCACCTAGGATCCTGCATTACCGATCAATTTATTGAGTGCTCCTATCAGGATGTAAACACTGTGAGGGCGAAGGGTTCGTCTCTGTCTCCTCGTCTCTGTCGTTCTGGGACGTGTGCCAAAGGCTGGTCACAAACAAATTAATGAAGCGTGCGCCACCACCCCAGGTAGGTGTGAGTAAGCATTTGGCACGCGGAGCGTGAGTGACGCGCGGCGCCTGAGCGACCGCGTGATCTGGGCTCGCTCTCTTGTGAGCTGGGCCTGAGCCCAGCACCGTGAGGTCCCCTGCTCTCCTCCTCAAGGCCCACTGGGCACGGGAGGCAGGCGACCAGAACGCCTCCTCCCCTCCCAACCACTGCTCACTGAGAGGCTTCTGGACCTAATCTGGCACCCCAGGAAAAGGGAAAGGAAAATCCACGCACGCAGTTGCATCAGGGATAGGGCCTCCACAGAGGCCTTCCTCTGTGCCTTCCGGCCCATCCCAGTCCATTCTGCTCACCCCCAAGGGATCTAGCACCTGGGGACCTGGGCCGGGCCCCTGGGGGGAGCCTGTCTTGGGGCCCTATTCCAGAGAGATCCCTGGAGACCCCTGAGCACCCCCCGCCCCCCCTCCGCCCCCCCCAGGTGGGACCTGGAGCCATCACTGCACGCTCTCTTAGCGAGCCAGATTCTGGGACAACTTGGAAACAGCAGTGTGAAACCAAGCGCACCAAAGGCAGCTCTGTTTTGCTTCAGGAAGGACAGCAGGTTAAAATGGACCCTCGAGGGCAGGGGTCCTCAACCTTCTGGACACCGGTCACAGGTTCAGTTGCAGCCCCTTCTCCCAAAGGGCGCGCGGTGTACCTGTTTTGCAGCAGGGCATTGGAGGATAGCTTTGAAGTGGCAGCAGCATCAGGGGTGGGGTGGCATGGGGCAGGGGTGACAGAGGGGTGAGGCGCGAAGCTCCGCCTCCTGCCAATCAGCGGCGGCATTGGAACCTAATAGGAGTGCACTAACAAGGGGCGGAGCTTTGCTTTCCGCTAACCGCCCACTTTCCTCTCCTCTGACATGGCGCCTGGTCCTTCCAAAGCCAAGGATGGTTACCGCTCTGTGGCCCCTGGGGAGATGGGCACTACTGCTCTGGGCACTTCACATCCAACTGAAAATGCACTCCAGCACCACAAAGTATGAGAATTTAATTTGAAGTTTAGTAATTCCTGCAGCCGGGGCACCTAGAAATATCTTACAGAAGAGAGCACTGTACATTCCTCAAACATGCAAGAATTTGAGTGCCTCTTGTGACTTTAATGACATCAATCACTTTTTTTCTGAAGCTGTAATTTTATTCCTTGACATATCGTATTCTCAGACACATGACATAGGAGTTTTGGTCAGAATTTTCAGAAAATACCCATGATGTTATATCAATGCTAAATTGTTCGGATCATTGTCCGTTATGTCTGTGAGCTTAGGATCTTAAACCTTAAAACAAATTTTCTTGTCTGTTTTTATTCTAGAAGATAATATTTTCTGTGGGAAATAAACCATGGGTAACATTTTCATGCTGCTTAAAGGAATAAATTCCTTAAAATTTAAATTGTTTAAAAGTTCTTTAAATGGTAGATTTACCTTAAAGGCAAATGACTGTCTCATTTTAATTAGTTTAATTGAGACAAATTTACCATCAAAGGGGTTTATGTCCTTTTTTTTTTTCTTTTCTCCCAAGCATTGGGGATAGAACTCTGGGCTTTTACGCTGAGCTACATCCACAGCCCATTTTTAATTTTTAGGATTTTTTTTTTTGAGACAGGGTCTCACTAAGTTGCTAAGTTGTCTAGGTTGGGCTTGATCTCAAGATCCTCCTGCCTCAGTTTCCCAGAGTATTGGGATTGCAGGCATGGCCAGCAGGCCAGGCTTGAAAGGGTTTAAGTAGGATGCTTGTTAAGCACACTTCCTCCTGCTTGTGGCAATATGCTGTGATGAGGGCAGCCAAGGCGATCGCGCACAGGCCCAGCGCGTGTGCGGGAGAGAGCTTTACACAAACAAGTTTCTGCAGCAGCGCCTGCATACATTATGTCTGACTCGATTATTTTTCAGTCCTTTTGTACTCACTATGAGAATTATAAACTGAACTAGAAAGTAAAAGTAATACCTAAAATTTCTTTCAAAAGCCAGCAGAAGGGAACTCTATTTTAAAGCAAATACAAATTAAACAGCCTCTCCTGGTTGCTGACCGGTTTTCGGGATCCAGCAATACTCTTATTCTCCCGCATCTGCCTTTTTCCTTGTGAGCCAGTGCGTAGCCTGCTCTGCCTGTTCTCTTGGCAAACTTAAGAGCTATTTCCATGTGGTGTGGGAACCGAGGTTTCCACAGCTTACTGGCTACTTGTAGTAACAGGAGGGAGTAATGAGAAAACCTAAGGAAACCGAGAATAAGTAAGAAACGCTTCGGGAGCTTTAATACAGCTCCACACCTTGTACTGCGCCATTCTTTTACAGGGTCATTGATTCCCTTCGTGAATTTTGGTTTGATATTTGGATGTTTATAGTTGTGTATGCCACAGAAATGGTGGTTTCCAACAGCGTTTCTTTTTTTGTTGGCAGGGATGTTTTTATCAGGAATCACCCAAGAGCAGGCCTCTCTCTGCCCTATCTTCAAAATAAAATATATCTTCTGGTTGTTGGGATAACTAAAACATAACCCATCACATTCTTTTCTCTGTTGCTGTAGGGTTTCTTTTAGGACAGAAAAACTAAAAGGACTGCAAGTCGTTTTTGTTTTTGTTTTTTTATACAGGGGATTGAGATGAAGACTTCACACTTAGCTGTCAGCTAAGGTAAATGTCTTGCTGACTTGCTTAAGTTGCTCAGGCTGGGTTTAAACTTGCAATCTTCCTGCCTTAGCCTCCCAGAAGACTAAGATTACAGGTGCACACCACTAGGCCTGACAAAATGCAAGTATTTAAGAGAATATTCCTTTGTTGGCTGTGTAAACCTAGGCACCTCCATTACTAGAGGAAGCACGCCACTGGCTGGGCAGGAATGCCTTGCTTCAATAATCCTCTGAGTAGAACAATAACAGCACTCTGTTGAATGCCTCTTCCAGAAAGGATGTTATAATACAGTTCTAACCACCTTAATAAATGAAGTTTTATTGCCCTTTCTGCTAATTTCGGGATGAAGTTTCTGGGCCTATAATCCGGCATTGATTTTTTTTTTCCCACAATGAACAGAGAAGTAAACAGCTGATGATTACTTGGCCCCACAGAAAGTTGCCCAGGTGAGCTGGGATGGACTTTTTTTTTAAATGGAAAAAAACTGTGGGCTCTGAGGATTATTCAAAACGTCAGCTTTCCCAAATCCTCAAACTGTACAGCTACCCTTGATCTACTGGAGTTGCATATATTATAGAGAGACTGAACATACTCAACTTACAACCTTAGATACTTTTATATCTGTAGGCCCCAAAGGAATTTGTGTAAAACAACTATACCAAGGGTTATTGTTTGAAATATTGAAATATTTCATAATGTAAAAAGTATACCTTGGTGGTAAAATGGTTCCTTTTTTATCTTTGTCTTACCTGTCTTTTCAACAAGGCTGTTCAATCAATACCTTTCTGTACCCTGCCCCATGAATGTAGTTTGTCAACTGATTGGTGACTTCCTCCCAGCCCGCCTGCATTACCCCACACTCTGGGTTTTCTCCTTTACTAAAGATGGTAAAATCCTTAGCTGCCATCCCACTCACACCCACTAAGCTACTGAGAGCAGGTGAAGACGGCAGAGGACAGGATGTCACGACGGAGCAGGTTTGCGACCAAGCGCAAGAGCCCCACAAGTCATAGGGCAGCCAGGGAAAAACAGGTGGAACAATGAGAGCACAGCAAGAGAAGACATCTGGCCACAGAGCCAAGCTAAGACACAGTCTTGGAAACATGAGTGAGCTGGAGGGGAAAATTCATGCTGGGAAGGCTTACTGTGCTACTGAGACTTGGACAGAGCAGCTGGCTTGCCCGCTGCCACACGTCCACCCCTGTGAGCTTCTCCCCAGACGGTACCTGCCTGTTCACTAGGGGTATAGACTGACTTCTCCTCCTTCTCATCTAGTACTTTAGTAGAGAAAAAGTAAGAACGGAGCTGGCTGTCATGAGTTGTTGACTAAAAGCCAAACTCAGTTACCACGCCATTTTCCCGGCCCTTTCTCCCATGCAGACCAGAACTGGCCACTAATCCCAGCTAGGACTGTTAGTCCTACAAAGTAAATTTAGTTGGTGTTGTAGGGCTCCTTGTTGACCACAGAATGAGTGGAACCTTTGCAATAAATCAGAGAGTCCCACTGATTTCTCCAAGGTTGGTATGTGATGGCCTTACCAACTTCTGGCTGCCAACTACACAGGGTGATCAAAAATGCGGCGAATGCCTAAATTTAAAAGGTTCATTATACTAAAAGATGTGTTACCATGAAACCTCCTCAACCCCACCCCCAACCCCCCCAACCTCCCGCGCCTTGAACACAGTTGTCCCATTATTCTTGCCACTTTCTGGCACAGTTCTGGGAGTCCTCTTTCCTAAGTATCTTTGCAAGGTGTAATATGTAATAATAAAAAGTTACAGTGAATGTTGCTGCTAAGTGGCAGCCAGCAGAAGGGCAGGCTTGTGGAAACATGATGGCGTGTCCTCACACATCTTACCATATCTGGCGTATGTGACTTCTGGCTCTTTCCTAAAGTCAAAATGACCATGAAAGGTAAATGTTGTGAATCAATTCAGGACATTGAGGGAGCCACAACTGGGCAACTAAAGTCACTCAGGAAGGAGGACATCCAGAACTGCTTCACAGAGTGGCAAGAACAATAGTATAAGGGTGTTCCATGTTAGGCAGATTATTTTGAAGAGGATTAATAGCAATGTTCTTACTGCAATACAAAAATTTAAATACTCCCATTTTTTAAAAAACCATTCTTCCAAATTTAAATATTCCCACAGTCGGTCTGACCAAACTTGCACTTCTGATTACAGAATTACAGAACTTCAGAGCCCACAGTGTCTTTTGATAGATTTAACTCAACACCGTGATTTTCATGAAGGGAAGTAAGGGGAGAGTAGCCGCCCCTCTATGTGTCTTAATTCCTAGTCTACTTCCTTATGTCTAAATCAGTCTTGAATCCCTTGGATTTTCTGCTCTGAGAATCTACTTGTATATGTGTAGACTGAAGAGTTACAGGTGCTAAAAACAGCAAGTTTCTCATTAGTAGAGGTCTCTGAAAACAGCTTCTGTGTTAGAGTAACTGATATTAATACATTTTCTCTTTTAACAGATAAGAACAATGAGACACAGAAAAGGTCAGAACATGCCCCAAAGTCATACAAAAAGGCTATAACCAAGCCAGCATGTGGATTCTGCCAGCCTGATACCTGTGATTTTGATTACTGGGTCACTTCACTCTAGCTCTCGCCTGCATTATTAGGAAGCTGAGGCAAGTCACTAAAGATATTTCATTACATACTTCTGATTCATCCATTTGTTCATTCATTCATTCATTCATTCATGCATTCAGCATGAATTCAGGAAGTACCGCTCCAGGTGCTGAGGATGTGGCTACTGCCCTAATGCAGCAACATTCAACCATGGGAGACATCAAGCAGGACGATGCTACAATGTCTGCTGTGATTAGTGTCTAGGGAAATGAAAAAGTGAGTCAGAGAATGACGGGGGAGGAGACCTCTTTTGAAAAGGTGAGCAGAGAAAGCTTCTCTGCATCGGCGACATTGATGCAGAGGCTGCAGGAGGGGTGTGAACACTGGAATCAGTGGCTGCGAGAAGAGTAGATGCTAAGGTAGAGAGGAAGTGGAGGCCACTCAACAGCATAGCATGGAACATCCAGGTGGTGGGTGGCTGGGCCTCTGTGTGGGGAAGGCCAGGGGACAGCAGGTGGCAGGATAATCTGTGGGTTTGGACTTTATGCACAATAGGAAGCCAGCCAAAGCTTGGATGTAAAGAAATATCTCAAATATGAGAGTTATTAAAAATTTAGAAATTGTACAGCAGAGACTCCAGAGTCACCTACATTCTCTTTACAAATGAACAGCTCATGCCTATGGAGTTTGTCTCTCTTCAGAGCCACAGGCCTACTGGCAGAAGCAGGTCCTTGTACATTTTCAGCACAAGTTGGCACATTCAAGACAGCTAAAGGGAACCTCAGGTGATTATCTTTTGAAAAGTTACAGGCATCTTTGCAATTAAATTATCTTTGAATTTAATTATTTTTGAATTTCATATTCTAGTGAAATAGTTTTTTTAATGTTATGTGGATTTGAAATGTTCAATAATCCCACAGAATTCCACTTTTTCCCCTTTCTTTCTTTTTTCTATCTCTCTTTCTTTCAGAATTCATTATTATAGTAGAACACCAATATAGGAAGAAACTCAAGAGAACCAGAATACGATTTCTAAGCAAAAAATGTGCTTTCTACCAGTTTTTCAAATGTTAGTATAAACAAGAAAGGGAACAAATATAAAAATGCTGCAAGTTCTCCGCCTGAAAGATCATAAAACTTATTCTTCAGAGAATGAAATAATTATCCCTTGATGCTTCCATGGTTTAGCTCAGAAGGAGGCAGGTCGTATCCCAGATGAAGATGGAAACTGGGTGAGGACATTCTTAGATCATTTGTGCTCTGACTTCAATTCCAATGTTTAAGTAAGCTCTTTGCCTTCTGGTTTAACAAGTCTGAGTTTGGGTGAGAAAACATCAATAAAAATATACAAAGAGCTCTGTCTGATGCCAATTTGCAGACACCAGGAAGTCAATACCCTCCCTTCCCTGGCCCACTCTGCTCACTGCCGCTTTGCAGACTCTAGGAAGGCAGGCCTCTCCAGCCTGCACGGCTGCTTTATCCACTCCAGCACCCCTCCACCCTGCATACACACTCGCTAATTTTTCATAGTCCCTTGATTGTCCTTGCCCATGCACCTCTTGAGCCAATCCCTACACTGGGTGACAAAGGGACCTGGCCACCTGCACATACAACCCAGAGCATCACTGGATCAGTGGTCAGGCTGAATGCCCAAGACATCCTGATTAGTGCTGTATGCAGGAGACCCAGGACAACAGGGTACAAAGCCTTGGAAGAAGAAACCTCCCATATGGCTAGCACAGGGGCCAGAGACAGAGTCCATTCATACTATTTGAGCCACAACCAAGAACAATTGAACCATGGGAAAATGAAGCAACAAATCACCTTCAAAAAGGCCAGACACCCAGAAGCAGATACCATGAGTTTTGAAGCAATGGAACTAACAGGAAATAAAATAGACAAAATAGACTTAATGGCCAAAAAGCTCAGGGAAGACATACAAGAGATGCACAAGGAGCTCCAAATGGAAATAGTCAAAGAAATAAAAGCCTTTATAGAGGAGAAACACAATGAGTATAAAGAAGAATTAAACAAAGAAATAAAGATGGCAATGCAATAAATAGAAGAATTAAAAAAGATAAAGAAAAAATGAAAGCTGAACTTGAAGACATGAAAAATTCAAATGAAAAAATGGGAAACCACCTTCAATACTTGAAGGACAGATTATCGTGTCTTGAAGACAAGGTGGATAAACTGGATCATAAGGTCAGGGAGGACTGAAAAACAAAAGACAAGAAAGAGTCTGGTTGCAACAGTTGATGGATGACTCAAAGAAAAATAGTATCAGAATTATGGGAGTGCAGGAGAATATGAGATATATATAGAATGTAACATTTAAAGGACATGTGTTTGAAATTATGGAAGAAAATTTCCAAATCTAAGAAAAGAAATGAACCTTGAGCTGTTGCAGGCATATAGAACTCAAAATAATTTTGACCAGAACAAAATCTCCCCGCAACACAACACCTGTTCCAAAAGAAATAGCCCCAGAATCAATAAATGTGACCATATCAAATTAAAAAGTTTCTGCATGGCAAAGGAAACTACCAATAGAATGAAGAAAGATCTGGGAGAATGGAAAAAAAATTCTTTTACCACCTATACCTCAGACAGGAGGCTAATAACTAGGATGTATAAGGAACTGAAGAAAAGTAGACCCCTCAAACTCAAATACCCAATTAAAAAATAAATGGGCAACTGAAATGAAAAGGCAGTTCTCAGATGAAAAAGTTCAAATGGCCAGTCAGTACATGAAAAGATGTTCAATATCCTGAGCCATTAGAGAAAAGCAAATCAAAACATTACTCTCAACTTGCCCGTGAGAATGATGCATATGAAGAAGTCAAACAGCAATGGATGCTGGCAAAGTTGTAGGGGAAAAGGAACCTTTCTGCCTTGCTGGTGGGACTGTAAACTGATACAATCACTAAAGAAAGCAATATGGAGATTCCTTAAAAGGATGAAAACAAATATTCCATTCGATCCAAAGATACCTCTCTAGGACATCTTTCCAAAAAAGGTAAAAGCAAAATATAACAGAGATACGTGTATACCTATTTATAGCAGCACAACTAACAATAGCTCAACTGTGGAAGAAGCTGAAATATCCATCAACAAATCAATGGGTACAAAAATTGTGGTATAGATACACAATAGAGTACTACTCTTCTATACAAACAGATAAATTTGAGGCTTTTGTAGGTAAATGGACACAACTTGAGACTATCATGCTTAGAGAAGTGAGTCAAAGTGAGAAGGAAAAAAATCACATGATTTCTCTAATATGAGAAACCCAGAATACAGGCACTTTATAGAACCAAACTGGTGTGATATGGGGGGAGGGAGAGGGATAAGGGAGGAAGCAGGAGGGCCAATAAGGAATGGGGGGAAAGAACTGTAATGCTGTCATGATACATATGTGCAAAAACACTCAAGCTCAATGTAACCATTGTATATTGCATACACACACACACACACACACACACACACACGCATACATACTAATAACTATTGGGAAAAATATACAAAGAGCCCTCTGTTCAACCTTTGTCCCAGTGGTCATGCTATTTAATTACATAAGAACTGTGGAACCTTGTTAAGGAAGGATTCATCCTCGGCTGTAAATAGGAAGTGCACGACAGGCCCTACCTGTTGTCTCCTCTGACTGCTTTTAAGCTAGGGCACAGCCAGAGACAGGGAGTCTGTCCGCACTGGGCTAAGGGAAGGCGGCCATCGCCGGGCCTTGCAAAGGCTCACCCTGTGGAATCTGTAGCATGCTGGGACATTAAACAGATTAATGATGCTGTACGACAGGAAAGTCGCATTTTTATTTAGCCATAGTATTTTAATCTGTCGAGTATTTTCAGTAGAAATGGAATGATCAGACAATAACCATGAACCAAACTCCTTAGCAGGCACTAGGATACAGGTGACTTGTTCAATCCTCTGAGAATCTCACGGAAGAGCAGTATCATGCCACTCACAGAGACGAGGAAACAGGCACAGGACGCTGAGGCAACGCACCTTCAGTGCTAGTATTTTACACCTTGATCTCTACATCCCACAAAGGAGGCAACACGAGCATGATACTGAATAACATACCTCTGAAACGCAAAAAGCAAATTGCCTTTGCAAAATTCAGTAATTATTTTTCAGGGATTTTCTTAGACAAAATTGGTCCAAAAATCCTGTGACTATCAGCTTGCCTGATGACCTTACCTAACCCAAGAGCCGCATTTCAGCTTAATTGCCATCTTAACTAATTACTCTTCACATGGCCTGGGTGATGCTGGTCTCTCCAAAACCATCCATCAAGGGCCCCATGCTTTGCTCTCCTCATCCAACTTACACTTGGATGGCACGTGCCACTCTGGCAGAAAGCCAGAGTCTCTGAGTCAAATGCATCTGTCCTAACACTATGGACGTTATTATTCCGGAAAGCCAACTGAGAATTGAATAGATCTTACAGTAATGATGAGAACTGGGAAACCAGAATTTTCTTTGGCACAGCAAGAGGAAATCTTTTTATGAAGATTATGAGAATCAGAGAAGTGAACATCCCTTTAGACATTTAAAATAAATAACTCAGGGTGGGTAATTATTCCACAAGGCTTCTATATGTTGACCAAACTCAGGTCATTCTGTTCTAAACACTTGGGGTTGCAGCATAATTCCATACAAAAAGTTATCAATCAACGTTGGGTCACGAGATAACCACAAACTGAGCAACACACCTCCAGGTTCACTGGCTGGTGAGACGCTCCAACCCCCTTTTCAAGTTCTCCTAGAAGCAGCGCTTTTCTCCTTGCTGGTTCTATTTTTTGGTGACTGAACTCTGGGTGGTAGATTTGAGTATATTAGTCAACTTTTCCATCTCTGGACACAATACCGAACAGCCACAACTTAAAGGAGGAGAGGTTGAGTTTGTGTACTAGTCAGTTCCAGGTTGGAGGCCCCAAGGCAGAGGCACCATGGTGAAAGGATGTGGCAGAGGAAAGCTGGGTACTTCACAGTGGTGGGGAAGTGAAGCAGGACATGGGTACTGGACTAGAAGGGTCAAGGGACCAGACACAGACCTCGAGGCCACACCTCCAACTCCACAAACGAAGAGTTGATGCCATGGATGGCAGGGTCCTCCAGGTTCCAGTTCAGCTGTCACTGACTTTTCATCAATGGGTAAATTGAGTGGCAAAGGGGTTTTGAAAAGTCATGAGTCCTGGAAGTTCTATAAAGTCCAACCTTATATTCTAACAATTTATTTCTTCACACTGAGCTTCTCCTTCAGCACTGACTAGAGCCACTTTTGGCTCCTTGTGCCTGATGGGCCACCACCTGGACCCCGACTGCTCTGGGTCTGATCCAGTCAGGAAGCAATGAGGCCTGCCCCCCAACAGTGCCGGCACCACCTTTACATTCCTTCCCACCTGGAAGCATCTGCAAGACTCCTTTCAACACTACTGGGCCAAAGTCCATTCCCCCTCTGGAGTCCAGTTCTCCACATGACACCTCGGTGTATGGCCACAGTACTTACTCTTGTCACCTCTCCTTGACAAACAGAGAAAAAAAGGTGACCATGTGTGCAAAGAGGCAGTGACTCATGGGCCCTCCTGAACCGAAAATGGGAACACCGTGGAATGAGGCTCCCACAGGACAAGGACATCCCGAGCCAGGGAATGAAACGGATCCTTCCTAAATGGAAGTCACATGTCTGATCTCTGAACGTGAAGCTCTGGATGAATACACTGGCTTCTTAATTGTGCCTTTAGGGCTACAGAGAACCAGCCCCCCCAACACCCCTGGCTTGCCTCAACCCGTAAACATTTTTTAAAGTGTCTTAATAAAGCCTTTAAAATAGGTTTCAGTCTAAAAAATTAAGGAGTTATGTAATTGGCTTCATTAGATTCAATTACACAATTAGTGTAAATTAGAAATAATAGAATCGGAACATATAATTTCGTAATGATGACACATAACAATAATGTGGAAATTAGGCTGGCAAAGAGCTGAAGCAGCGGGGTGTGTATGAATCCTAATCTGATGTCTTCTGTGAGCCCAAACATCACTTCCTTCAGCGGTTCCCTCTAGGAACTGCGGCTTAACAGGTTCGATTCTGGGCTCCATGTTCAGAAAACACCATCTGGAGATTTGCTAGTTCTTTTCCCCTTTTGTCGGTTAAGTACTGAGTGACTAGGTTTCTTTTTCTATTTCATGAAAAGAGTGATCCCTCTTTTTCTAAAATCTTAACAGATCACAGCAAAGAAAGATTCTTTTTTAAGGGTAAGTGAGGCTAAAACTCCAAAGCACGCACCTGCCCTTTTCCGACAGAGTAGCTCCGGGTGCACCCTGAGGGTCCCCTGTGGAAGGGAGTGTGGGGCGAGAGGAACCCTAGGAAGACACAGGGACCGAAGTACCTCCTCTCTCAAATAGCCACCAGAGTTTTAATACTGACTTCATTACATTTGGTTCAGGTGACTTGACCCTTCCTGCTCAATCTTTATGTTTTGATTTCAAAGAAAGGAAAAGTAGAAAGTAGCACTTGGTTACGGAGAAGTTCTTGTTCCAATCTCTTGTTGCTATTTTTGGTGTATCTTTCTGTAAATTATATCTGAGAACCAGAAGGCTTAAAAAGAA
The DNA here is from genome assembly GCA_004027205.1 of Ctenodactylus gundi. Classification (NCBI taxonomy): domain Eukaryota; kingdom Metazoa; phylum Chordata; class Mammalia; order Rodentia; family Ctenodactylidae; genus Ctenodactylus; species Ctenodactylus gundi. Next base: position 620,693 of record PVKB01000159.1, on the reverse strand, counting down.
GCCACTTACTTATTAATTCACTTCTTATTTACTCATTCAATAGATGTTTTGAGTTTCCTGGGGGAAGACATGGAATTTTAAAATTAATCCTCACCTATCAAACTTTTAGCACAGCTGCTAGCATATAGGGACCATTGATGTTTACTGAATTTGTTTTCATACATACTCCAGACGTCATCTTGTCCCAGCATTGTACTTGGTGTGACCTCCAAGTAACGGAAGACAGACTATTAGGGCTGGGACTGCAGCTCAGTGGCAGAGCCTTATCCAGGTGTGCGCGGCCACAGGTTTGATCCCCAGTATCACAAAGACTAGTATGTTAACAAAACTAAATAACATTATGTTAGTTGCCATTGCTAGGAGATTAGGAACCAGTTGTTAGTGGAGTCAAATAAGTAGAGGACTCCAGAGTGTGGTATTTTAGCATGAGGAAAGGTGCCCAAAGCCCATGGTCACCACACAGGTGGGGACATCCCAGGTCTCATTCTCAGCCCAGGGCCACGGGGATGTTGGGATGCTCCCCTCTCTGAACATACACGACACCTGCTCTCACATGCAGCTCTGGTTCGGATCCCTCTGCTTGTCAAGTTAAGCAGTGACTTTCCCCAATGATCCCTAACGTCTCTCAGCAGATGAACCTGATAATGTGCCCTAAATGTTAGAGAAACATCTAAAAGCCTTGGGCACTTTCCCTATGATCTCTACTTTGTTCCTCCTCAGTCATGTTCCTCTAGGTACGGGAGAAGCAAAGGGGCTCCGTGGTGCTCAGGAGCCATTACTGGAAGGGCCGGGATGAACCCTTTCACGCTCCTTCCTCTGGTTTACTAGATTCCCTTTCATTACTTTTAATTTCCTCCACGGTCCCTACTTTGCCCTTGTTATGTTCTGTCCCCAATCCATACTACCTCAAAATATCAATTATCTTACCACAAAAGAGGGTTTGCTGCCAGAAGAAAATTCATCCTCCAAATACCTTAATCTGCTTCCATAACAATGCCTCAGAAGCTGTTTTGTGTTAAATTCAAATGTTCATATTTTGGCTGTTACCCAGTGGTTTGAAGTTTAAAGGAAAGAGTAAGGCAATTTTAAGTTTTGATTAATATTTCAGACTCCCAATTCTATAACTAATGGAGACAGAGATACAAACACACTTTCTAAAATTGTCAGCCCTATAAGCAACATGTTATACACAAAGTGTGATTATCAGATATTGTTGTAGCCAAGCCTGGTGGTACAGATCTGTAATCTCAGCACAGTAGGAGGCTGAGGCAGAAAGATCACAAGTTCAAGCCCAGCCAGGGCAATTTAGCAAGATACTATTTGAAAAAAAGGGAAGGGTGCAACCAGTGTGAAGGCCCTGGGCTACATCCTTAGTATCAAACGAAAGAAAGAAAGAAAAAAGAAAGATATTGGTATAAATATGTCTTATTGACAAGGTAATGGAGTATAAAGTCGAAGCATTAGGATTATACACATAGATGGGAAAAATTACTCTCTAAACTTGTTACACATCTATTGTTTTTTCCATTTCACCAAAGGTAAGGAGGAATTTTCCAAGTGTAAATCAGATTTTCTTACATCAGGTATGTCCACTCTGTTGCCTATCAATTTTTTGCCCTTAATTTTTTAATATTATAATAAAAGAAAATTAGAAGAAAGTTTTAGTACTTCCATATGTATATTAACTATATTATATACTTTACATATGGCCCCAAATGGTTCCTCTTCACTCAAATGAAAGACAAAAACCAGCAGCCTGAAGGTTGAACATGCCTGGCCTAAATAGTATAGTAAAACTTAGGCGAATTCTCATTTTCTTTTGCATAAATCTTTGCAGATAAAAGCCACATCAATCACGAAAAGGTTAAACTTCTTCCAAAGCTCTATTCATAAACAAGTACCTAAATCAACTTGGTAAACAGATGCATTCTTTAGGAGCAAAAGTAAGAATAGCATTAAGACAAGTGTCCATGGAAGTGGTCGAAAAAAACTCAGTCTTGAGTTAAATAGTCAGCATGATTTGACTTTCTACGTGCTCCTAAATTTCTCTCTAGGACAGTTAGGATTATAAAGTCATACTCTCCACAGAGCTCGGAGTAACAGTTTCTGAAGTGGGTTTGTCAGCTACTGAATTTTAGAGCATTTTTAAAAGTCTATGTTAAAAACTAAATAGCCTTCCTAGCACTCTCCTCCTGGCTACTGGCCTTCAGGACTGAGGCTCTTCTTGTGGTGCTCAGGGCCTGGGCTGGAAGGACACTCTTCCTTCCTGCCACAGCTCCAGAACTCTGAGAGGAGCTGTGCAATCCTTGGACACTTAAAAACGGAAGCGCACGTGCCTGAAAAATGCTGATCTCAGTGTGAAGGCTAAAGTGGGCCAGCATTTCACAGCTGGCCTCTCCTATAGGAAACAGTCCCTGGGCGATTTCTGTATCACACACTTCAAAGGCTTCAGTCTGCATCTTCCCTGCATCTTCTTTGCAGCAAGTGATGCTGCTGAACTTTGACCTTGAGATGCTCCTCTCCTTGGCTTCTGACAAACTCCACTTCCTGTCTCTCCTGCTTTCTTCCGCATCTTGTTGTCTATCTAATTTACTGCTCTTTCTTCTTTTCCTAGGTGGGGACCCCGGGGTTCTGTCTGAGCTTTCTCTGGTCTCCCTTCTCGCTCCATTCTCTGGTCTGATGGCTTCCATGGTTGTTTTCTGAGAACTGTCATTTGCTGAGTCCCCACACTCTGCCAGGCACCAAGCTGGAGTTAGCTGAGAGGGATGAGGGCAGATGAGGATGGAGAGGCCCAGGCAGGTTCTAAGACTCACATGACACCCGTGAGCCCTCAGCAGATAAGCGGAGGAAGCAGATTCCATCCTTTTAACCCCAAGGCTCACGCTGTTCCCCTACAGTATAATTTCCAATCCATAACTCCTTTTCCTTCATTAGTGCAATCCACTGTACAGAATAGTGGGTTGCATTATGACCTTTCCATACCTGCAAGTAATATACCTCGATATTCTTGATCTCTTGTCTCATTTCAAAATCAAGTCTTCTTCCCAGGGCAGCTTCTCTTCCTAATATGGGGCCCTTTTGGAACAGGTGCACCACCTTGCCCCAGGCCCAGGTGCCCAGGGGCACGTGCTCAGGCCCAGCCTGCTCCTCTTCCCCTGCTCCTCTCACACCCCTCCTCCAAACCCGCTGATTACGACACATCTTCTCTGATGTCATCTTTTCCCTCTCCAAACCAGCTTACACACCACACCTGGCCACTGTCTTAGATCACAACTCCCTTGGCGACTGTATGCCAGCAAAGAGAAAGCTGACTAAGACACGATGTATCATCAGATGAAAATCAATTTTAGAGAGCTGAAAATATACAACGCTAAAACTTCAGTTTAGATGTATGTGTCTTGTGACACATCAGTATCGATGGAAGGTGAGTTATTACTGTGTTTATCTGGACTTCACACAGCATTCTCCAGAAGCATTCCAACTGCCCCTGATACTGCAGCTACAGTTCCCTGTGATCCAAGAAGCTCCCAGAAGGAACGACCTGGAGCTGTGGCCCCGCTCTGCTGCTCTGGCCCTTCAGTTCTGGCACTGACTCAATGGCACCTTAGGACCATCCAGCAAGAACAATCGCACCTCCTCCAAGGCCTTTGTCCCCAACAGTGAGCCTCATTTTGTAGGATGATTTTTGAAAAAAATCCAATCTACAGTCCTGCCTATTACAACAAGAATTTACACCAATGCAATTACATGATAGGTGTCTAAAAACTACACTGAATATTTAAATTAAAAAAATTGATTACAGCAAAAGATAGATTGACACAAATCTCAGTCAAAATCCCCCCTCTTCGCTTTGAACACGCTATGCCATTGTTCTTGGCACTTTCTGAAGCAGCTCTGGAAGTCCTCTTCCGTGCGTGTCGGTAGTTGTACTGTTGTGGGTGCCCTAAATCAACTCAAAATATTGACCTTTCACAGTCACTGTGACTCTGGAGCAGAGTCAGAAGTTGACCAGTACCAGGTTCAATGAAAAGGGTGGATGAGAACACTCTATCATGGTTTATGAGCTGCCTCTCTATTGGACGATACACGGCAGCAGCATTCACGGTACTTTCGATCACACTTGCAAAAGGCACTCATGAAAAAGGACTTCCAGACTTGCCCCAGAATGCGGCAAGAATTTTTGGAGCAAAGAAGAATATTTTGAGGGAGATTCACGGTTATGTCTTTTAGTGTAATTTTAAAAATTTAAATGTTCACTGTATGTTTTGATCACCCTTTTACCCACTAAATGTGTACCGGGATAACAGGCAGCCACAACGTGGGTGCTTATCTGAATGAGGACCTGTGGGAAGCAGGCAGTGGCAGGGTTAAGGCAAGTCCTCACCAGCATCAGACATCAACCCAAAGACTGCATGCCAGGAGGCCTGGCTCTGCCACCAGGACCTGACATCATCTCTTTCTCTCACACAAGCCGTTTTCTTAAACACCCGGTATTTGAAATTCAAGGAATTTCTTAAAGCATGTGTTTTCTGTTCATGGTTGAGAGCGTAAAAGGTCTAGATTGTGAGACTTGGGAGATCAGCAATGACAGAGCAAGAGGTCAGAAGGTGACAGGTGTCCCAGGGAAGGTGCTAGTCACTGTCCAGAGAATTCCATTGGAAGAATTATCGGCGCATTTGAGGGTGAGATTTTTTTTTTTTGAATAACCAAGAGATATTTAGGCAATGCAGAGGTTCTTCAATGACTGACAGGGCTATTTAAACATTAAAAAGGCCAACCACACTGCTAGAATCTTGGTATTCTGGGAAGAGAGAAGAGAAGGTGAAGACCCCCAAAAAGTACAACTTGGCCCATATGAAAAACCCTCTGCTCACTCACCATAATCATTTGAGCCACGTAACTCTCAGGTCCTGTGTATTCTGTTGGATCTTTGACCTTCACCAGGACAATGAAGTACAAATAATGCCACATGTTATGCTCTGACTTTATGTGCTCTTCAAAGGAAACAGTTTTATTATCAAACTTGTCCCTCTCGAGTCCTGCAAAACACAGGAAATATAATATATGTAACTTGTCATCTAATTAGCCCTTATTTCTTAGCATAAAAATGCAATCATTAGCGTAAAAGAATGCTTTCTGCAAGAGTATGTCAATGGAAAACATTAGGATTAAAAGCAACACAGTACCCCACACCTCTGGAAAAGAAGACCATAGTTTCTAGATCTCTCTCCAGTAAACATTTTTTTTTCTCCCTCATAGATCTGTGGAAATTTACAGTCTTATTACAGTAAAATTTGCAGGTAATTTTAAATATGGTCATATCAAAGCTGTGAAATTAAATTGGATCATAAATCTTAGGTGAAAAAGAGGTGAAACTGATTGTCTAAGAAAAGGCACATTTGCCAATCAGGACATCAAAAACAATCATTTTATTTAGTTCTTGGGTTAAAAGAAGGAAAGCACCTATGAGGCATCTCTTCACAATCACTTGTAAGCAGTGAAAGGTGCTGAAAGGCAGAGCCTTCCCAGCATGCCAACCCTGGGACCTGCCCTCCCCGCCAGCTCTCCGGACCACCAGGCCGCGGACATCAGGGCAGTGAATAGTTTGTTCTGTTTCCAAGGTGCGGTTCCAGCCTCGGGAAGGACACCGGAGAAAGGAACCTGAGTAGCAAGGTTCCTTCCTCTCACGCTGAAGAGTGGATGGCAGGAAATGCGAGGAGACGAAGAAAAGCAACGATGGAAAAATGAATCCCACGGCCAAGAAAAATGGGGTGTTGGGGTGGAGCTTCACTTGGTGGTTCAGATGCTGGAGAAGAAACCAGGAAACTGACTCCAATCCTGGAGATTCTTTCTAAACATTTTTTTCCCAAGGTTATTCAAGCGGAAGAAGACCCTTTAAATAATAAGATAGGGAGCACAATAAATAAATAAAAATCTGCCCCCAATGAAGGGGCAACTTCTTAAATGATGTCATTAGCTATTTATACAGAAGACAAAGCCAATGACATCACCACATTCATGCCCTTCGGGGTCCACTCTATTTAACACACATTCAGTCCCTTCCGCGGCTCACGCTCTCCGCCATCTTTCCTCTGTTTTTCCTCTCCTCAGCAAAGCGAACATCAACCCATCAAAGTTGCTACAGGAACCTGAATCTCAATTTGATAAAGAGGCAAAAACGACTGCAAAGTAGCCCGCCTCCTAACCAGCACGGACGAAGCCTCATTTTACTCTGGAATTTGGGTAAATTATCCCTGATGATGTGTCTCCTCCCAGTAGAACGTAACATCCTCCTGGGCACACACATTTGTGTCTTTTCTTCACCAGTGGTCTCGCTAGCTCAAAATGGTGTCTGATACTCAAGGAAACGTGGATTGAAAGAATAAAGAATATTTCACTAATAAAATATAATTCCATTAAGACAGATCTAATAAAAAACAGATAAAGACAAGGGTGGGTGAGCTGGTGGGAAAACTGGAACCCTCACCCACTGTTAGTAGAAATGGAAAACAGGGCAACAACATTGGAAAAAACATGGCAAGTTCCCAAGACATCAGACATAAAATTCAGCAAATCCACTCCTTGGTATACACGAAAGAAAAATAAAACACATGTTCACACAAATTTGCATATGAACATTCAGAACAACGTTATTCACAACAGCAAAAAGGGGAAGAAACTCAAATGTCTATTACTGGATGAACAAAAACAAACTATAGTACAAGCATATAATGGGATAATGTTGCAATAAAAGGCATGAGGTGTCATACAACACAAGACTTGAAAATATCACACAGAGAGAAAGGAGCCCGTCTCAAAAGACCAAATATTTTGATTCCACTTCTATGAGATGTTCAAAACAGTTAAGTGTGGGGGAGGAGAAGGTGATTAAAGCTTGTGTAGAGCTGAGGAGGGTGGAAGGCTGGGGCGGGGGGAGTGGGATTTGGGATGAGGGACAATGGACATGTTCTAAGTTGATTACAGTGATCTGTAGATGCTATAAGTATGTTAAAAATCACTAGGTTGTATACATTAAATGGGTGAGTTATAAAGTACATGAATTATATACAGCACTACTAACAAAAAACAGAAAATATTAAAGTAAAACTTCACAGAATACAATACAAGCACCTACTTCTTTCAAATAATAAGACCATAAAATAACATTTCTATTACCAGTTAATCCATCGCATAGTAGAGAAAATACATAGCTTTTTTGAGATAAGTTCTAACTCTGTCATCCAAGCTGGTCCTGAACTTACATAGAGCACAGGTTGGAACACAGAAACCCTTCTGCCTTGGCCTCCTGAGTTATGGGATTGCAAGTGTGCGACACCACGCCCAGCTATTACAAGGTGCTGGGGTATCAAACCTGGGGCTTTGCACTTTCGAGGCAAGCGCCCTAATCACTGAGTTATGTCACCAGTCCAACCACTTATGCTCTGAAGTGACATAAACTGCCAAGGGGTCACAAAAGAGGTAAAATATATTCTGATCCTTTTCTTTTGAGATGTTTTAGAGTTCAAAGCTTCAAACACTTTACCCTGGAACATGGTTGTAGCAAGAGGAGAAAAGGCAAATTGTGGTTAAAGGCACACCATTTTTATTGAGTACCTATTTATGCACACAACTTATGGAGATGTCTAAATAGGCTATCAAAATTACAATATCTCAATGTCAATATCTCAGTGTTAGAAGGCTCGGGTGAGCCTGGCCATTTCTGGAGTTGCTTCTTCTAGCGAGAGAAGTCAGTCGATGCACTCCCAAGCCCATGTTCCCTTGCTGTGAAGGTAGAGGGCCTGTGTAGGGAATGGCAGTTTCTCTGGGCATGAAGGTGACATGGAAGGTGACACAGAACATAAAGCACTGTAAACTCAAAGCTCTGGTGTGTACACTTTTCTGGAAAGGTTTCAGAGCAAAGATAGTGGACTCAGACCTACGCATAAGGTAGAGGTAGATCTAGGCTGTGGGAAGGGGCCACCACTAACTGTCCGGAACCAGGCTCTTGTTGCCTGTCGTCTGGACTGCGGTAGTAACCCCTCATCCAGTCACTCTGCCCCAGGACAGACCCCCAAAGCTAGCAGAGCGATCATTTCTCTGGACACACAGACAGCAATGCCAGTGTAACCAAGTGCTTATGGCTCACAGTAGGGGGTGAGCATCCTGGGACAAAGCACAGGTAACTCACATTTGTTTCCCGGGAGCACAGGCTATTACTGCACATTATTCCCTGGTACACCTCCAACCACTGGAAGAAAGAAGGGAAGAACTGGAGGAGCCACGGAGGGAAGAGGATGGAATTCATTCGACCTATTTCAGTTATAAGGCATGACGTCATAGTGAAGCCCTTTTGTGGCTTTTACCAAAAGATCTGAAGTTCGGGTCAGTGTAGAAGATGGAGAGTGACTGTAGCAAGTCATCGATCAGCCAAAAAAGGAGATGGGTTCTAAGATGCAGGGGACTAGCTACAGGGGGACCTGGCATCAGAGATGGCTGATGGATAGAGAGGAAAGGGCAGGGCCAACGAGCAGAAGGACAGCAAGGAGAAGGTGAGGGGCTGAGAGGTGTGATGATGGAGAGGACAGTAGCATGCATGCGTGTGTGTGTGTGTGTGTGTGTGTGTGTGTGTGAGAGAGAGAGAGAGAGAGAGAGAGAGAGAGAGAGAGAGAGAGGGAGAGGGAGAGGGACTTACAACTGAGAGAAGAACCAGTCCAGAATCTAAAAGTGTTGCCAACGAGCAGAAGTACAAGCTGCAAGAAAGATCATCTTTGCACAATAATCTAACAAAATGAAGTTAAAAACCTCCCTGTTCTATAATCAATATGCTATTGTAATTAAAAATCTACTTGCCAGTTGGCGAAACCTCTTGAATTTTGCATCACACTCCATAATAAGCAAATCACATAAACTGCAAACAGTAATGACAGGGTATCTTTGGGATGTAATTCTCCTATCTACGGAAGCAGTGAGGTCCAGCATCGCACTAGGTTAAAGAACCTGAATTTTATCCAGTCTTAATTTTGAAGTAGTTTTTCTAAAAGCGTGACAAGTCAAAATCCCCCTAGCCCTCGTTCCTGCTGAACAAGTTCTTTCTTATTACTTGGAATTTGGGAAACACTCACCACAAATGAAACAGGTTGTCTTAAGAATTTCCTCTTTTTTCTGTTTCTCGCTTCTGAGATCAGCAAAGGTATCAATGATAACACCAAAAATCAAGTTTAGAACAATAATGATGACAATGAAGAAGAAGAGAAGGTCATAAATCACTCGGGCAGCAAACAGAGGCTCCTGAAATTAAAAAATACATATACATGTTCAAGGCATATTGATTTATTACATTGCCAGGCATAAAGTATATAAACATTTACTAAATGAACATAAATAATATCTCCAGTTAAAAGAATAAAATCCACTCTTTTTATTTCCCCAAGAGCTATTATTTTCATTATATGCATTTGCAATATACAAGAATTACATTACACTTGAGGAATTGGTGTACATACGTATCACATCACTTTCACTTCCCCTTCCTCTCTCCCCCCTCCACCCCTTCTCCCTTCTCCCACATCCACCTCCCTGCTTCCTACCATCTCTGTTGTTGGGCTCTTTCACTTATTTATACTTTGGGTTTCTCATATTAGAGAAATCATGTGATATTTAACCTTCTAGTCCTGATTTACAGCAAAAGGCATCCATTTTCGTACAAATGGCTCAAGCTTATTTTTGTTTGTGGCAGAGTAGTTCTCCACAGTGTATATATTCTATATTTTCTTTATCCATTGATCAGTTGATGAATGTTCTGGCATATTCCATGATTTAGTTATTATGAATTGTTTTATATTATAAGTTTACCTATTATGAGTTGCTATGACATAGGTATGCATGTATCTCTGCTCTATGACGCTTTTAACTCTTTTGGGAAGATACTCAGAAGTGATAGACCTGGGTCAAATGGAATTATCTATTTTCAGTTTTCTGAGAAATCTCCATACTTACTTCCATATGGTTGTACCAGATTACATTCCCACCAGTAACGTAGAAGGGCCTCTTTTTCTCTACATCCCTGCCGGCACCTACTGTTTTCTGAGTTCTCAATAATAGCTGTTCTTACTGAAGCAAGAGGGAACATCAATGCTGTTTTGATTTGCATTTCTCTAATGGCTAAAGATGCTGAACATTTTTCATCTATTAAAATCCATTTTCTATTTTAAATGTGTTCTAAGTACTGTAAGAAAACCTTTGTAACCTATTCCCAGAACCCATTTCATTTCTCTAAGACAGACACACTTTTTCCACAGTGGGGGAACTTTGCCTTTCTTCAGAGAGCCATCTATTATGTAATTCTTCCAGGTGCATTTTGGCATGGTGGGCCTGATCCTAGACACTGCACAGCAGGTATTTAAACACCAGTCCCAAAGCTCGGCAAGTAGGATCCTGAGGAGGTTTAGATATTTGTCAATTTCTGAAGGAGGATTTGCCCTTGGTTTGACAAGGTCAAGTGCATGTAGTTCATGCTTATTTCTCTGGTTGAACGGAATTATAACACGTACCAGAGATCATGTAATCCAGCTCTTTGACACCAAAGCCTTAAGTTTATGTGGTAAAATGATTTGACAACCTACTACAGCAGGCCAATTGCAGAGCTAAGACTTCCAAAAACTCCAAGTCTGACACTTGCAGTTTTATAACCATTAAGAAACTTTCTGCCTGGCCATTTAACACATGAAGTCATGTTGGAATATATTCATCATGGTAACTCATGGGGGTCGTTTTCAGGCAGAAGCAAAGAGTAGATCCTCATGCTGAGGAAGCTGGTAGATAAGAGGTACCCACAAGCCACTGCTCTTCATGTGGTCATCGGCTCCCGTGGCTCCTATGTGGAACTTGTGGCCAGGATAGTGCCACTATAACAGCACACAGCACAGCTGGAGGGATGTTTCAGGGCCCCTACAGACTGTAGGACACTCGCTATTTCCATGTAATACTGGTGCACAATTAATTGGTGTAATGGCCACTACAATGCTGTAAAGTGAATGATATATTATGATGAAAACCAAAACAATATTATAAATGCTAGGAAAGATCACAAGAAGCAATTATGCCCTTCTTATAGAACAAACAAAAATAGGCAAGTCCTTTTCCTCCAGCTTACATCTTTGGAGGGTCTTCTGAGCACATCCCCCACGCCACCGCCGTTCCGCAGGCCCTGGTTCAGCACCGTGATGATACACATCAGCAGGGTGTCACAGGTCCTCTCAATCCCATCCGCGTGCTCCTTGTCATCTGTGAACACATACGCATCACATGGCGAACCTACATCTCAAACACACTGTTACCCACTTCCAGGAGCTGTTGTCTAATTGCGCCACGACATCATGGGACATCTGTCTTACCTGTGGCTCAGAACACAGAATGTTCTGGGATGTACTGTTTTTTCCATAGGTGGAAAACAGAAACATAAGGCTAGCTCTCACAGTGCACTGTCGTGGCAGGAGACAGTGGTACAACCTCTAAAAATATCAGCAACTCACCCAAGAGGCAGAAGTTTTGCAGAGGAAAGAGGGTCAATCAAGAAGCCATACAGATCTGGGTTCAAAGTGAGCTGGGCTCACGTTACAGAACCTTACCATCTTCATATCAGTAATGAACAGGACTCTTTAAGGACAAGGCTTTTTATGGGTTTGTTCCAGAATCAGGTTTCAGGTACATAAAAACAAGGCAGGGACTGGTACACACATGGTGGGTGCTTGGCAGAGAGAGGCCACAATTCTTACACTATCTTAGTCAGGCTTCCTGAGCCATTAGAGAAATGCAAATTGAAAGCTTCTAAGTTTTCTTAAGGACCAGCTTGGAAGTACGGAGGAGAAAATGTACTCTTGTGAAAAATTTCATGCAGTGATAAATAGGAAATGACAGAAAGTTATAATGTGACAGACAAATCTCTCAACTGGACTAATTTTGTTTTAAAGGTTATTAAACTTAAAAGATAATTTCCTAACCAGAATAGTGAAGAGAAAAACCTCCCACTGAACTGGATATCAGAAGCAGGACTTTTGAGTATTAGTAAATGAGTTAGTTGAAAGGCTGTTTTTGTTGTTGTTACAGATTTTTTAAAAAACATAGCAGAAGTGCATCTGGGGACTGGGTGGCCACCACCTGCATGTCAAGTCATGAATATAAAAACGATCACCAGGAAAAAAAATAGCAAGAATCGGTATAACTTTGTCTGTGTGATGCATGACCAGTGGCCTGTTTAGCATGGATGAAATGCTTGGTTTTTCAGTTCTGAAATGACTTCAACATCATACAGATAAGGAACCCTGACATTTTTACTTTGCTTAGAGCTGTTGCTTTTTAAACTCTCCGGGATGCACCTGGCTGAGCCGGCAGCAGACATACACTGTGACAGAGGACAGCAGAGAATCTGTACGTGGTCACTGACCTCCAAGGTGTGTGCAGAGACATGCTGACTGAGGAGGCAGGAGAAATAAATCTCCATTTGGAGGAAAGAGCGATGGGGAGGAGGGAGGGCGGGTGGCTGTCAGAGGAACCCAAGAGACAAGGCAGATGGAGCAGTGAGCAAAGCCATGATGTTCTAGTTACGTCCCGACATGTGGGATAGGTTCCAAGTAGATGGAAGAAAAGGAGTTAGAAACACACAAGAGAATGAAAATGGCTTCCCAGGAAGGAGAGCATGCAGAATCCAATCGTGTGTTACTTTGACAGACTAATGATCAATGCCATCACAAACCAGTGGCAGGATCTGCACTCATGTAAAGACTGCCTGGTCAGGTGACAAATGTTTATAAAGACTTGCTAACTACCAGCTTAATCAGTACAGAGCAGTAACAAGAATCCACGTAGGGTAGCATACACCTGTGACTCCAGCCTTCTGTGAGGCTGAGGCAAGAGAATCATGAATTTGACCCCTGCCTTTGTAACTTAGCGAGACCACATTTTGAAAAAAAAAAAAATTATAAGGGGATGGGAATGTACAAAGGTCCTTCTTTCAATTCCAAGGACCACCGATGAATACATAAAGAAATAGTGACAGGCAAATACTCCTCTCTCTCCAAGAATTTGGGAATGGCATTTGAAATCGATGACGTAAGCTGATAAAAATCCATATACAAGTCAAGTGATTACCCATTGCAAGATTAAATAGATTAGCTGAAAACGTAACAAGAGACTTGGCTTTCTGTGCAGCGGGTGAGCTAGGGAGGATTCCCTGGTGGACCAGAGCCAGCATCAGTCCAGGGATGCTGTTGGGGAACACAGGTGCCTGGTTTACAGAGGGGCAGCTAGGAGCCTGGCCATCAGGTTCTGCCTCTGTGTGACGGCCCCTTTCTCCATGCAAGGCCAGGTCCCAGGCCTGCAGGCTGACCATCCGGCCCTGCTTTGCTATAAATCTGCACAGGCAAACGTCACCTGTGTAACCAGCAGCCTTCCCCCAGTACACCTGCCTGATTTACTTCACTACAGCAGCAGTGCTGGGCCACGTGCCAGCACTACCGTGTTCCGGCCCGGGGGAAACGCATGGCTCCCAGGGAAGGCAAATCACAGGTGAACAAAGGCAGCGCAGTGTCTTGCCAGGTGGGGCACCTGTGTCCTGAAGGCCACGGGCATCTGAGCTGAGCCTTGGAAGTGAGACATGTTAGCAGGAGGATCAGTGAGGGAAGACATCGGGCAGGTAAGCAGCAGAGCGAAGGAAAGAAGGCGTGGGGGCAGCCCGGGGCTCCGGGAGAGGAAGCCGGGGGAGGAAGGCGGGGAACTCATCTCTCTGCCCGAGGGCTCTACAGGCAGCACACTCATATCACGCCGATCCCCCCACCCCCCAATACCAGTTCCTAAGGACCGGGGACTGCTGCCAGGAAAGAACTTAGAACAGACCCTTGCACGTAGTTAGGACCCCACGCGTCGCAGCTGTCCTCCCCGACATCACTATTAACAAATGGCCGAAAGGCCTTACGGGAAGTCACAGTTTGAACACAAACAACAACTTAGACACTAGAACAATACAATGTTAAATTATCCCACTTACAGTTGACTATCATCAAAATATTTTTTCTCAATCCCTAATACAAAAAATGTGTCACACAGAAAAGGAATGGCAGCACATCCTCTCAGTTCACAGAGCTCCTCTCATCTGAGGTTCTGGGTCACAGGTTTTTAGTGTGGGACCTGCTTGAATATGAACACTCTACAAACATCACTCTTCTGCCTTAATAATTAGATTCCTTGGTGCTTATGGTTTCTGAGGAACACTAGTTGTTGGTAAGATGCACTAGAAAGTCCAGGTATAGCTGAAAGCCTCTTGTTTGTTAGTCTTAAGCATTAATTATAACCCATCCATTATGGAAATGCTGATTTCAAATTTTTAAAAACACTGGGCACCCAATGGGAAGCCAAAATGAAGAGCACATTAGGCAGACTGGCTTCTGGTATTCATCAATCTTTCCTATTAAAGTGAAATACCAAAACATTTAATGTGAATTACTCATAAATGCTAAACATCTGTGAGCGTCGTCTTTTCTTCTGTGTAGTCAAATGGCTTTTACTTAAAAAACAATTGTGATTTTAGTTTACAAATTGTCTCCAAAAAGGCCCTATTTTTATAGAAAAGTCCGCTTGGAGTGTTTTTTTTTTTTTTTTTTTTTTTTTTAAAGTGAATGTTTTGTCTAGGAACCAGGGAGGTCTTCAGTAAATGAAATAAGTGTTGGGTGCTTGGCTTTATTTCCCCAACCACAGTTAGCTGTATAAGTATAAATTTTCTGGGTGGGCATGGAGATCTTACTTGCCATCCCAGAGTCCCGGCTCAGGGGCTGGCATGCCCCGTCACCCAGAAGCTGATCACCAGGCCACGGTGCATTGTCTGGGCTTTATGTAACATAAAGACACTGTCCTTCCACAAGGCCCTCAGAAGTGCACACTGCGGCTCCAAAATTAAAATTTAATCCTGATCTTAGACACAGGAAAGTTATTTTTAAATCTAAGTGACAAAGGCTGCACAACAAACACCAGGTTTTGGCTTTCGTCCTACTTTCCCCCATTAAACATGCGTGGCCAGAGCCCTAAGGACGACCTCTTTATAGACTCTGGAAGAGGAAGTGCTAGCTTGTTTGCAGCTCACTGTCTAAGTAGGTCTGTTCTTAAAACCACAGGTAAAGTGCCGCCATCCTGTGGTCTCTATGTGATGGGGGTCAGCCCTAGGACCCCACAAATATCAAACGCCAGGGGCACTCCAGTTCCTTATACACAATGGCACAGTATTTGAATGTCTTACATACTCCTGTACACTTTAAATCGTTTCTAGATTACTTATATCACCTAATACAATGCAAATGCTATATAAACTCTGTATTACTGTACTGTATTACTTAGAGAATAATGACATAAAGTACATACATGTCCAGAATAGTTGCAAATTTATTTCTGAGCATTTCCAATCCATACATAGTTGGTTAAATCCAAAGATATGGAACCCACAGTTACAGAGGGCCAACAGCGTATTTGCTTAAAAAGATAATTTGAAAATAATTCAGAGGTGGAAGGCTAAAGCAAATGCCTTAGGCTTTACGGGCCAGATACAGTTTCCACTGCATCTTTTTCTTTAATTTTTAAAAAATACTTCCTAGGTTAAGAGCTGTATAAAAACAGGAAGCAAGTCAGATTTCTCTAACCCCTTTCTAGAGTCTATCAAACTTAAGGACGTAGAAGGAAATAAACACAGAGCTCAGCAAAACCCTGACCCCTCAAGGCTTACAGTACATTAGATCATGGTGGTCCCCAAACTGAGAGCTCATCTGGTCAGAAACTTCTCTTCGATTCCCTGGGCATGTGACATCCTAGGATCATGAAATATCCTAGAAATATATAGAAACAAACATGGCTTCATACACAATACTCTGAACTCCCAATACATGAGTACAGGATGGATATTTAAGTTGTCAGAGCTGAGCCAGCATTGTAGCCAAGAGTCAGGCAAACAGGGGTCGTTTGTATAACGTAACCCCAAGCTTTATCACCTGGACTAAGACAGCAGCACTTACTGGTCTGTCTTGGAGTGTAGCGGGAGGAGCCACAGCTATAGTGTGTAGAGAAGGCTGGCGAAACTGAAGGTGTCTGAACAAGCATAGGAACTGCCCACGGCCAGGAAGAGCTGGAGTAGAGGAGGGAAGGGCCCTGCGTGGCCTCACCAGCAGCCACTCCCAGCGTGGATAGCTGCCAGGATGCCAGATAGAATAAATTCCTGTGTTTGGTTCTTCCTTCAGGTCACAAACTACAAAATATTGAGACAGCAGAAGGGACCATCCCATTTCCCTTGTAACAGTCTGACATCCCAAGGAAGAGTAATTTGGGGAGAATTATCCCCGTAACCCCATAGCATGCCCTGTCCATGCATCATGCTTAACTCTTTTGTCTTCTCTCCATCCAATTCTGTGGATGACACACACTACTCCTGTGAATCTACTCCAGTTTTCCGTGACAACTCTTGCAATAGTTGAAAACACACACTCCCTACAACTTCACTACTTCAAGAAAAAGAGCACTAATTTCTTTCTTCCATAGTTCATAAAGCAACACACGGGTCGGTTTCCATACTTCTGACATATCCTAAGAGAATAATTTGGTGTAAAAATATTTTTATATGCCCACTTCCATCTGCTCCTGTAGTGGTAGAAAATTTCATTCTTTCATTCAGTTTTTCTTTCTGCAAGAAAAGAAAAAAGGCCAGGACATTTGCATAACTATTTTTAGATATCTTACTAGACAGTGGCAGGTCCAGGATTGTACCGAGTCATACAGGTCTAATACTCTTTCAGATCCCCTGTCACAGGCTATGAAGTCAAAAGTGGGTCATCAGGCATGGTTTGCCACATGGTCGTGGAATTTTTAGCAGGTTGTACTACAGGATAAGTTGGCTACATTCTTGTAAGTAGAAATAAAGACAAAGGGCAGGAGTTCAAAACTGCAGACATCTTTTCTCACTTTGAATCCCTTTGCTTCTTTTGCCTCTATTTTTCAAATTGTATTCTACCATGAAATTCCTAGAGCAGCTCTCTAAGAGGCAACAAAAACATTTACCAAGTAAAACTGAGGTTCCAATTTCCTAGCGAATGGGAGTTCCTGCTACAGACCTGTACTCAAGGTGGGGATGGCCGGGGAGCAGTTCTCCATGTTACACGCGTCTGCCACATTGGGAATCGTCATGGTGGAGACTCCGTAATGACCTGAGGAGACACAGCAGCAGAGGGGGACAGAAAGCACACACATGATGAGTCTTGAACATGCAGCTATAAAGACATCTAAGTTAAGGATACCCACGTTTTAAAGTCTTTCAGTAAGTTTGTGACTCTGAAGGCAGTTTTGCCTATTGAAGCATTTCTATAAATAGAGATTTGTGGGCCAGCCAACTAAAAGCCTTTTATACTTTTTTAAGTGGCTAAGATAAAGTATTTATAATATGGCCAACTGTAACCACCATGTGTAACAATATTTCCGTAGCCAGATGCATTCAGGGTTCTGTCAGACGGTGCCAGGGACACCTCCACCCCTTGCGGGTGGCAGGGATCAGCCAGCCGTAAGCCACTCATCCCTGCGGCTGAGGTCGGGGCTGTTGGTGAGAGCAGCTCTAACAGTCAAGAACAGAATTCAGGAACAAGGACGCTTGAAGGAGGACATTCCTTATCGGGATCTTTCTTTCCCTCCATAATTCCAGGATCCCTTGTGCAGGCGCTTCACCAACTATCCCCCTACACCAGTTAGAACGGAAAGCTGGGGTTCTCTTATTTATTATCTGCAGAAAGCAAATTTTATTTTTAAAATACGTCTTTTGTCTGGCAAGCTGAGCTTAGGACGGAAGTTGCAGTTGGCAACTGGAGTTACCAATATGAGGTGGAGGGGTACAAGCGGGTGGGACACATAAATACCAGGGTCAGGAGAGCTGAAGTCACGTTAATAATTTTAATTTTTAAATAATAAAAATTGTTGTGGTACTGGGGATGGAACCCAGGGCCCTCACACTGAGATACATCCAATCCATTTTGTCACGTTCTGATTTTGAGGTGAGGTCTTGCTAAGACTGGGCTGGCTTTGAATTTATGATCCTCCTTCCTCAGCCTCCCTGAGTGCTGAGATTACAAGCCTTTAGCAAACACTTCCCTAGTTATGAGGAAGTGTTTGTCAAAGACAAGATCACTTATAGAGGATCACTGATGAAGCCTTTGTTTTGCGTTTAGTCGTCTGTGGAGTTCTGTGGTTTCCATGCCCAATGAGCCACTGTCAGAGTCTCCAATGTGATCAGCAAAGTACTGAACTTTGGCTTGTATCCAATTAATTAGGAAGGGGCTTGGGGGAAGAACAATCAAGAGATTTTACCAAAACAACAGAAAGTAAGAAAGGAGGGGGGAGGAGAAAGGGCATTAGAAAATATAATTTAAAAATTCAAAATTACACGGCAAGCCTAATCCTTGAATCATGATGAGCACAAAGAGGTGGGTCTAACCAGCCCAGCTGCAAAAATAAAGGCCACACAGGGATCCGGGTGGTCACATCCACATAGACTGGGTCCTCTGCATGATATTGTCAGTACATCTTCTGGACTAGATATCTTACTCTCTGATGGCTCCCAACATAACGCATTTATCATTTTCACTTGTGTAAGTGAAACAGTGGCATACTGTGATCAATGGCTGTGAGCGGGCTAGATGCTGTTCTTTGGGGAACACAGAAAAGGAAGAGGGAAGGAATCTCACAGCTGTTCCTCTGCATGGAAGTGCTGGCCGTCTCTGGAATGCAGCCAACCTTACGGAAATGTCCTTACTGGGACTGACCTGGGATGACGTAGCTCATGTCACTATTTTCCCCTACACGTTGACAGCCAACACGAAGCCTAAGAGTATTGTGCATTCTTGGTTCTTAGTAGTAAACAAGAACATGATTTCAAAGGAATGATGGGAAAAATGCCTCCCATGAATACTTATCTGTAATACTGTAAACAAGCTTGGCTGAAGGCTGACTTCCCTCAGAGCTCATAGAGGGAGGAGCAGTACCTGTGATGGGAGTTTTGTTTGTCAGCCTGTCTACTTCCATAGTGAAGTCATCCTTCAAAAACAGGAACCCAATGATGGAGAACAGGTAGACGAGGATGAGCGCCAGGACCGCAGTCAGAATGATGGAGCGGCCGTTCCGGGTGACACTTTTGATGACATTGAGCAGAGTCTCCTCTCGGTACACCAGGTCAAAAAGCTACAAAGGAAAAAAAAAAGCAACAGAACAAAAGGTGAGTAAATATAGAAACAATTATAAAGACATGCAAGCCACTATCACATATCTATGTAAAAAAGAGGTAACCTAAACCACCTTAAAAGTGAACCAAACTCTCTTCTCTACTTGTTTTTTAGTAGAGATAAATCTAGAAAGCATATAATACGTATCTTTTGGTTTCATAACCAAGATACCAATTTACTGGGATATTATAAAAATAGCATACTTTCACATAAATTTAATTTTATTTTCTTTCTTTTTTGTCTTTCTTTCTTTCTTTCTATCCTTTCCTTTTCTTTCTTTCTTTTATTTTTCTTTGAGGCAAGGAACGTCTGACTCTGCACTTCAGGCTGATCCTGAACTCACTCTATAGCCCAGGCTGGCCTTGAACTCCTGGCACTCCTCCTGCCTCAGCCTCCTGAGCACTGGGATTACAGGTGTGTGCCACCATGCTCAGCTTTTCACTTTTATTTAGAAAATTTATCATCTGGGTGTTTCAGGTGGAGATAGCAGTGGACTAGGAACTCCATGTAGGCAACGCCACGTTGACTCAGCCAGAAGATGACTTGTGGGTGGCTTGTCCTGGTGCTACAGCCAAGTCCTGTGATCCAAAGGGTGGCATCATAGAGGCTTCATAGCTTCCCAGCCCCAGAGGCAGAGTCCGTGGCCCAGAGCCCCAGCCCCATGACTGAGGACCCCAGACAGCAAACACCTGAGCAGCCGTGACCACACCCCAGCAAGCACAGTCTGGCAGTAGGTAGCACTGGTAGGTGGATGGAAATACCATACCACGGAGAAATAAATGGGCACAACCAGAGCACCGCAGATCTTCCCAATCAAACAGCACAGAAAGCTTTTTTTTTGGCCTCTGGACTCACTTCGGTCATTCTTCACAAGTGCTCTGGACCTGGGGGGCTTCTCTTGTTTTGGTTTGGACTTTCTTACAGTTGTTGCTTGTAGGCTTTTGCGTCTCTCTCTTTGGCATAGTTCTTTCTGCCCTCTTCGAAAGCCATTCCCCAGACCCTGGAGTCCCTGCAGTGGTTCTCTGAGTATTTCAGATGCATATTGTTTCTAGTACTGATTTGGATTTTGTTGTTGTTGTTGCTATTACTGGTTTTGCATCTCTCTCTCTCTCTCTCTCTCTCTCTCTCTCTCTCTCGTAGTTCTTCACTCCTTTTTGAAAGTCATCTTTTCATAGACTCTGGAGACATTATCCCCTATGTCATTCAGAACTTTCCTTAACTGCTTTCTTTGTCACTGCTGAATAAGCAGATCAACTTTCTTCAGGTTGGGGTAAGAGTTCTGTCCTGACTTTTATACCCTGTGGACTCTTTCCAAAGCTAACGCTCTGGCTCAGTCCTCCCTTGCCCCACCCCCACCATTCTTATCAATAGTATTCTTAGTATTGATAACTCACAGCTATTTGG